>CM056602.1:11695654-11761439 GCA_029721355.1 Tegillarca granosa | reverse complement strand
ATGGCTTTAAGGGGGCTTTAAGGCCCCTTTAGGATCTTTAAGGACATATTTAAGGATCTCTAAGGATCCTTAAAGATCCTTGAAGGAGGGGGTTGGTCTTGTGATACCTATAATATTTTAATATATATGCCTATGCAAAAAGATTATCATAGTTTTAAGATAATTAACGATTTGGGTCTTCTTGTGCAGCTATGACCTTGAACTGTGAACGTAAGACCTTGAATCATACATTAGAATGATCGCCATATCAATTTTTATGGTATTTTAATATAAAGGCCCGCAGTACCTTTTTAAATATTGTCATGATGAACATTTTAACAATGTTTTGATATTATATATATCTTAAAATTTTAAAGAAAATAGTGTGAAACTGCAAAATTACAAACTAGGTCATGACCTTGAACTTGACCTTGACCCCATTTTGAAGGATATTTCAAGGAAATGTCAAACATAAAAACCCCCTTGTCAATATCTGTTAAAATAGTCAAGTTATAACAAGTTGAGACCATTTGACAAAATTTTTAAAATTAAACGGAAAAAACGCGGAACCCATTTATCGAGCAAATTTCAAATGAACAAACTATAGGCTTAAGACCCGAGAAAAGCCAAATATCACATCAGATTTTTCTCCCATCATCAGTTCGGAGAAGAAGATTTTTCAAGTTTTTTTTTACCTATAGGTCGCCTTGACCTAGATTGGGAGCAATGACAATGCCACGAACAAACCTAAATTGCACCGGCCCACAAATGCATCTGACCAAGATTCATTGAAATCTATCCTGTAGTTTCAGAGAAGAAGTCGAAAATGTAACAGTTTACAGACGGACGGGCGGATGCACGGATGGACGGACGGACGGACGACGGACGATTTCGGATCGCAATAACTCACTTCAGCTGAAGGCTCAGGTGAGCTTAAAATTCTCATCTATAAAACATGCACATCGGGGGAAGTCCAGACAACAGCTACGAAGAGCGTGCAATTTAGAACGAGAACGACACATTATTAGCCCGCACTTTTTTGTGTGTGGAAAGGACAGGAGGTTTTGGTTTATAAAAAGTGTTATCAGATATTTTTATGGTCTATACTCGATTTTTCTTTTTGAGAATATTTGATATAAAATAATATAAATAAAAATGTGAATATCAACAATAAATTTTCTGTTATTTGTGGACTATATTCCAAAAATTAGGTACATTCGTGTGGCGCCATTTCAATTTTAGAAATTAAATGTGTAAGAACAGAAGTTATAGTTGGCGAAAAAAGTTTATAAAAAGTGTTATTTGAACTGAACGATTGCTGGCTTTTTGTTGGAAATGGAATTTTAAATCTGAAAAGGATGAAAATGTAGCAGGTGGTCGATTTCAAGGGCCAAACATGTGGCTTTCGAACCTGCGCCGGGATATGTGAGCAACGAGAGGGATGTACAGAGAGATTTTGTCTGGAATGTCGATATTGTTAGGTTGATATTCCCTCATGTGATTGGACATGAACATAACGTGCCAAGCTTCATATTCGGTATAGTTTAAATGTTAGACGGAAAACATTGATGTGTATACCTATTCTCTACGCATGATGCGGTGCAAATATCTCTCAAGTTTACAAAATGATCGTTTTAAGTTAAGCAAGGAGTTTTATAGTACCTTAGCCATGTATTTAGTTTTGAGGGGTTGCTAATGTATCACTTGTATATTGATTAAAAAGCATGTAGCTAATTTTCCAGTTTTCCCAATCAGCAAACAAAGCATGTAAAACGGACAATTTTCAAATGGATATGGCACACATACGTTTCTGGAACATATTTGCAAATTCACCTTGTGATTTTTCTGCTGTGTTTCGAGACACAAAATCAATTCACAATATTGTACCATTACATATTGTCACAAAATAGAAGGGAATGTAGCAGCTTTGCCAAGGTAGGATGAATTTGTTTTTGGTAGTTTGTTGGTTTTGACAGACCAAGTCTTGTCCATTCTTTTATGACATGGTCATGAGAAACACCATAATATTTTATTTTTAAAACTCTGTCTCTCACAATGTCAATATTATTGTAAATATCAGCCAGGTGTCCTTTATGTTAATGAAGTTTTATTTGATAAATTTCATTTTTTCGAGCTTGTCTCGAATATAAACAAAAGTGACGTGGCAGCTATATTTGTTTACCTATGGTAATGTAGTTCCGGATTGCTTAATGCATTAACATGTATTCATACATGATAATGGTTCTTTCGTTCATAGTCGACGATATGAACAGAAAGGATGTCAAGCTTTTAGCAATGGGATTTTTACAAGACAAATAAAATATATAAGATTTATCTTTACAATCGGCTTTTTTTAAAGTTTACGTCAAGTGAGCTTACCAGTGGTCAGCATAATAATGATTTGAAGAATTATTTAGTTTCTATCACTTGTAAATTTATCTGATTATAGTTATCAATAAATGTGCGAGATCATTTATCCCTGTTGATTGAAAATACGAGATTAATCAACACATCTTAAACAACATTACAACTTTGCCAATTACTTTAAGAAATTTTGATTAATATTTTTTGCTAGAAAAAATATATATAATAAAATTAACTTGCCTTTAAAATAAATTGGTGACATTGTTCCACAAGCTGAAGTCTTTTTTGGAGCTTCTGTTAACATTTCATACCCATCTTTTCCGTACCATTCTTCGTCTAAATAATAATCATTGACATGTGGTTCGTCTGCAGACGGTATGTAATTTTTACCTCGACGATGTACATCAGGAATCTCTGTATAATTACACGCAGATGGTATCTGTAGCTGTGCTTTTTTGGTGATAAAGAAAGTTGACGTTGTTTTATTTTCAATATCAAATACAGAAGTGATACTCAAACAATACTCTAAAATGCTTCAAAAACCAGAGCCATAATTTGGATATTAACCACACACATGACCATTTGAGGATTTTATCAAATAGTTTTCAATGAAAATTTAGATTCAACTAAATTAATTAAATAGAACGAAACAAAGTATCCTAACCAAAAAAAAATTAAAAAATAAAAATAAAAGAAAAACTCTTAAATTGAATTAAATGAAAGAAACTTTGATCTAATGCGTAGGTTGTGAATAAATGGTGTTTCAATTTCAAGCCAATGGTATTTAATTACATAAAATTCTAAAAGAGTGAAACAATTGTTTTTTGGTAACCATTGATCTTCAGCAAACAGATAAAATGTCAAATAATACAATTCGAAAGAATTTAAATAAAAAAACACTGTTTACCATTAACAGGTGTTTACGTCGAAATTCCGTCAAGATCTTTGATTTAAAACAAAGTGATAAATTTATTAATCATTAAAGTATTTAAGTTTATAGTTGATTTTCCGTCAGACTATTTCAACATCTGGATTTGAGGATGACTAGAATGTAATATAGTTAAGCTTTTTTGTTTAATCTTTTACAAACTTAAAAAATGGGTTTTCAGGAGAAGTTGTTTCTGTAAAAATGGGCGGGCGGCAAGTTTAAAAAACGTTTAATTAGACATCACGTGCAATAAAGATAAAATATTTATATATTTACCATTAGAACAAAAAGGATGATACCCTGTTAAAATATAAAATAGGCCTTTGCACATTATTGATAAAATATTTTTTATTAGCAAAACCTACACAAAAGAGGTTGTTTGGAAACAACGAAGTTCAACAAAATTTTTGAAGATTGTGATTTTTATTTTCAATTTATAATCGGTTATCAAATACTCCATTAAACCTTCATTCCTTTTTCAGTCCGGGTATTTAAATAACTGAAATTTAAACACAAAAACATTTGAAGATTCCTGTTAGTATGGCATTTAAGTACGTATTTTTACGTTTAAGTAAATTAATGACAAAAATCTTACCTGTGCATCTATATAATGCCAAAATAAGGCATAAATATGAGAACATACTGTAGACGAAATCCTAATTAACAATACATCAAACCTTTCAAATAGCGACAGCAAATGTGAATCAGAACGTTACCTTCTTAAAGTTTTATAATTGTCAGACTCCAGTATCGTATTTAAATGCTTTATAAAATCATTGAAGCAACTTAAGATTGAATCTTTTTACTGTTTATTTTTACATAAACGTCAAAGGTCAAAACATAATAATAATACCATGCAGTATAACAAAGCACATGTAAATGAGCTAAAGACAGACATGTATGAAAAGTTTTTAACGATTAAAAGTAATTATATAGCAAAAATACATGTTAAATTTTGATGTGTCATATAGGTACATTTCGGAAAATCATTCAATACGTCACTACCGTAATGTCTTAATTTATTCTCTTCATCTTAAATATTTAGTTAACAATCAGTATTTGCAATTTTCTTAATTTAGAATCAATGTTCAAAAAGTTTGCCAATGTATCATGTCTAAGGTTAATACTTAGAGTAATAGTAATATAAATACTAAACACTTTAAAAAATCTTGGTTTGATCAAACAAGCCGAAATAAAGTTATTTTGCTTTTAGTAGTGATATTTTCAATGTGGATTTGAAATTATTTGCATATTAACAGTGGCAATAATATAAACAAGCAATCAATATAACACAGATTATCACCACCAAATACTTATTTTGTTATATTCCAATTTGCTTTAAATAAGGAAACAAAATATGAACAATATTGTTATAGAACAGGAAGTCCTCTCTCTCTTTTTGTGTGTGTGTGTGTGTGTGTGTGTGTGTGTGTGTGCATGTGTGTGTGTGTATGTGTGTGTGTGTTAATTTAATGTTAATATGATCGTCAACTCTTATAAGATACTAACTATCTTATATGATAGAAAATTTGTTAGTTTCACCAAAAAGATGCTCATTCCATAATTTTGACCTAAATAAAATCAAAAATGAATAAATAAAATAAAATACACACACAATTATAATTTAACGAAATAATAATTGGTAGTTTTAATTTTTAATATTGCTCATAGTGTTAAATTTTCAATGTTTAATTCTAATGACCATTTAGTGGTCTTACACAACTCATACATAATGTTGACCAAATAATTACCGAAAAGATTACTTAAAAAATCAGTTACGTATATAAGATAACGCGCAGTAAAAGTATAACAGGTATAAAAGATAAAAACTGGTATAGGAAGAAAAAGACACTAATCAAGCAGCAAAAAAAAAATAAAATCGGTATTTTATTGAAGCTTAACCACAGGAGAGTGTACGGGGCTGAAAATAATTCAGAAGAACTATTTCGTTTGAAACATTTTTAATTTTATGTTTCTTTTTTTTTAGTTTTCATTAAAGCTTCTTATATTTAGATTAAACACAAGGGAGATATATGTTTTCAGTCAGGCTATTCACATGGAGAACTCAAGACAAATCGACCACATCCCTCTTCTGTAAAGACAAAATAGCTCTGAATACAGTACAAATCCTAAAGGGTATTGTTATAACAAAATGAACAATGTATTTTAATTGACTATCATGCATATAGAATGTTTTTGACAATAACATAGTTAGATACTTCTTTTGATCACTTAATAAAATAATACTCCTTTGATTTTTTTGATTATCTAAATTCTACTGTAATAAGAAGAAAAATAAGGTTGAATCTGATATGAAAAGAAGCTGTTGATCAGCAATTCATAAAATGGTTGTACAAAAGATACACATTTTCCCTCACCATCTTAATAAGCAAACAAACCTTCAAATATTGGAGCCCTGTATCTTTATTTCAGCAGTAATTTGATTATTTTTAGCATCATAACAGAAGTAAAGTATAATAATGCTTTGTTAAATATTTTTGGAAACAAACTCATTAAAGTATGATACCTACAAGAATTCTTATTGTCGCCAAAAATATCGATATCATCAATCAGAAATTTAACGGTTACAAATGCCACTAGATTGATTAAGCATATCATACTCAGTTGAAAATTAGTTGCATTTCTTTTTCCTCCTTATATAGTGGTTTAAGACAGGTTTAATTTTAATAAAATGAGAAAAGGGGGAATTCATAATGACGATACTGAGTTATTTCTGAATAAAGATTAAAATATCCAAGTCGTTGAAAAATTTAATCTTAATTATCATTCCTGAAAAAACAGCGAGTAGCAGTTGTCTATATGATGTGAACTCGTTTCTGGGGATGTTTTGCTTTAAGTCTATGTAGTGTACGATTTTTACTTTACCGCTTATAACCGGTCCACATAACATTTAGGAAAAATCAAAATCAATAAAAGGAAATACCAAGATAAGAAATGCTTTGAAGCATATCTATTTACTTGTTCATAGTTTGAAAATCTAAAATATATCTAAAATCCAAGATATGTATTAAATAACCTTCCACCTTTCTAGTTGGACAACATTGCTTTTCTTCCGTTTCCGGTAATTCATGATGATGATGATTTTTTTTATAATTATTATCACCTGATCTTTTTCTGTCCGCAGGATTTCTGCTAGTCGCATCATTGTGTCTTAATCAAATTTTCAGAGTGGGTTCCTGTACTATTGTAGTAATGTTATCTGGTATATAAATCCATGGAGTTCAATGGGGGAGGGGCAGGAGGGTAGCGTTCTAAAACAAAAATCATCAAATTTTTCATATACAATTTTTTGTGTACTATAAAACTATATTTACTTGTGATAAGCATCTCAAGACACGTTAATTCACATAAAGTTTTTTTTCAAGGGAAAGGAAAGGATTGTGCCAGTTTTGGCTTTGTCTTAACTTTTTAACTGTTGACTTCTCCAATCTCCAGCTCTAAACTTTATAATTTCTGGTTCCCATTCAAAAAAATGCAAAGTTTGATACTAATAAAAGATGCAGAGGTCATGTCTACTGCCGGTTGGGCTGGGCTTTTTATTTTTGTTCCATTTAGATCAACTCCTAAGAATCATTTTTACAAGAATGGGGGGGATTTTAAGGATTTCTTTATTAATGCTTCATCTTCAGCCATATTCAACATCCCTAAAACTTACTATCCTTAAGATAAACTTTTAGGAATTTAAAAAGCTTAGTTTCCAAAGCATAATTGCATGCCACTCATAGGTATAATTATTTTAATTCTCGGGTCAATTTTCAATACGTATATAGATTCTCGCTACATCACACCTCAATCAATTATTTGGTTATACCCTTTACAGTTTTTGTTCATTTGCTGTCAAATAATGCTCAAAGGTTGCATCAGGTGATTATGATTAACAACAAACCACAAAACATGATTTGAGTTGTTGACAATCAAAATCATTGTTAAAATATGTCAGTCAAAACATTTTACCAATCTCTCAATCGGAAATATATCAACGTTTAAGGCTGTAATATAATATAATAGAGTTAGCAGTTTTTTTATGAAGATTAAATTTTGGTCTGATAAAATAATTTTAGAGTTTATCAAGAACTGAAAAGAGTTAAGTAATGGCCTGGTTACCTGGATAATAGAATGATTACCACCTCCGTTGCTTAGATGCAGACTCATTGGTAGAGTGTCTGCCTCAACAGAAGAAGGTCGTGGGTTCATACCTCGGTCAGATCAAACATAAGGTTCATTGCATGATGACTACCACAATAGTTCAGTTGTAGGCTCAGTGGTAGATAATCTGTCTAAATAGACGGAAGTTGCGGTTTCAAACCTTGGTTAGGTCACACAAAAGACTTTAAAAAATGAGATATTGCTTTATCGCCTTATGCTGATATCTACTTGAACCTCAGGCTATAGGACGACATAAGTACCGGAACTTCGGATTATAGGACGACATAGCTGCTTAAACCTTAGGTTATAGGACAATATAGCTACTTGAACATCGGGTTATGGGACGACTTAGCTACAGAAACCTCGAATTATAGGACAATATAGATACGGGAACCTCAGATTATAAGACGATATAGTTACCTAAACCTCGGGTTATAGGACAATATAGCTACTTGAACCTGGGGTTAAAGGGCAATATAGCTACAGAAACCTCGGATTGTAGGACGATTTAGCTACTTAACCCTTGGGTTAAAGAACGATATAGCTATTTGGCCCTCGGTTATAGGACGATTTAGCTACCGTAACATCGGATTATAGGACGACAAAACTACAGGAACATCGGATTATAGGAAGATATAGCTATTTGAACCTCGGATTATAGGACCGTATAGCTACTTGAACCTTGGGTTATAGGACGAAATAGATACGGGAATCTCGGATTATAGGACGATATAGCTACTTAAAACTTGGCTTATAGGACAATATAGCTACTTGAACCTCGGTTATTGGACGATTTATCTACCGAAACATCGGATTATAGGACGACAGGAACCTCGTGTTATAAGCCGACATAACTACAGGAACCTCGGGTTATAGGTCGATATAGGTACTTGAATCTCGGTTTTGGGACGACATAACTACTGGAACCTCGGGTTAAAGGTCGATATAGGTAATTGGATCTCGGTTTTGGGACGACATAACTACAGGAACCTCGGGTTATAGGTCGATATAGGTACTTGAATCTCGGTTTTTGGACGACATAACTATAGGAACCTCGGGTTATAGGTACTGCAACTGCGGGTTTTAAGGCAACATAGCTACTGTAACCGCGGATTAAAGGGCGACATAGTTACTACATCATCGGGTAACAGGACATTGCTACAGGAACTTCGGTTTTTAGGACGATGTAGCCACTGCAACCGCGGGTTAAAGGACAACAATGCTAGTGCAATATCGTGTAATAGGACGATATAGCTAATGGAATCTCGGGTATTTTTTAAAGCGAACTCTGTTATAGAACCACATAGTTACAGCGAACTGGGTTATAAAACCACATAGCGACAGCGAACCGGGTTATGAACGACACAGCTTCTAAAACCTCGGTTTTTATAATGACATAGCTACTGGAACCTCGGGTTAAAGGACGACATAGCTACTGGAACCTCGGGTTATATAATGACATAGCTACTAGAACCTCGGGTTAAAGCGCGACATAGGTACTGAAACTCGGTGTGTATAATGGCATAGCTACTGAAACCTTGGTTTATAAGACGACATAGCTACTGGAACATCGGGTTATGGGACGACATAGCTACTGAAACCTCGGGTAATAGGATGACAAAGCTACTGAAACCTCGAGTTAAAGGACTGAATAGCTACTGGAACCTCGGGTTATATAATGACATAGCGACTTGAACCTCGGGTTAAAGGACGGAAAAGCTACTGAAACCTCGAGTTAAAGAATGAGATAGCTACTGGAAACTGGAGATGGGGGATGACATAGCCACTGAAACCTTGAGTTATATTATGACATAGCTACTGAAACTTCGGGATAAAGGACGAAATTGCGAGTAAAACTTCGGGTTATATTACGACAAAGCTAATGGAACGTCAGGTTATAGGACGACAAAGCTTCTGAATCCTCGGGTAATATGACGTCAAAGCTATTGAAACCTCAGGTTTTAGGACGACATAGCTACTGAAACCTCGAGTTTCAGAATGACATAGCTGTTGGAGCTGTGGGTTATAGGAAGAGATAGCTACCGGAAACCTCAGGTAATAGGACGACAAAGCTACTGATACCTCGGATTATAGAACGACATAGCTACTGACACCTCTGATTATAGAACGACATAGCTACTGACATCTCGGAGTATAGAACGACATGGGTATTTAAACTTTGGATTATAGAAAAGCATAGCTGCAGGAACCTCGGGTTATAGAGCAACAAATATACAGGAACCTTTTGTTATAGAACGACATAGCTACTTGAACCTTGGACTATGATACGGCATAGCTACTTGAAATTAGGGTTGCTAATAGCTAATGGAACATCCAGTTGTAAAACGACATAACTAGTTAATTTTTTAGTTTAAGAACAACAGCGATAGCGGATTCTAGTTGTTGTTCGCTCTAAGAACTGCCAGCAAAAAACAAGTTAGATATCGAGACTTTGGCATTAAATTAGCCCACAGTTGATTTTTTGTTTTTTTAGGTTGGCAATTAATCCCAACGGTAACATTATCATAATGCGTTGAGATAAAGCCCAATGACTATAAGTAAATCAAACAGAACGAGTACTAAAAGATTTCTGATATTATTTAATAAGTTCATATTTCTTTAGCAACTACAATTGCAAATACAAAAATTTCCTGTTCCTAAAATGCATAGCTAAAGTGAACTATAAAAATCAAGTTTTTCAAGCCAATTGTCTAAAATGGGGCTAACGCGATCAGAAAAGCAAACTTTTTTTCAGATAAAAAGCATATTTTGAACAAATGCTGTTTGGTTAATAAAATCATTTGTTCGTAGATTTAATTACATTGGACCATGGTTATTTGCCTATTTATTCATATTTAGTAAATGTATGATTACGAATATCGTCTTTAAGTAGCATAATGAGGTACTTTTGTCTTTAGTTACAGACATATACCAAATGCCCTTTACTGAATCGAATGTCTTAAGATGATCCTAGCTCGTACATTGTATTCACGTATAAGTTGCCGGTTCCTTTGTGTCTTAATGGTAATCAATCCAATTAACAGCATAATGTTGGTCATTTCCTTAGAGTTGAAATATCGAATTATTGTTTTTATGTGCATGGAGATAATTTAATTCACAAAAAGTTTTGTCATCATTTGGTTCGTATTTTAATGCGTTAACGTGCATGTACTAGCAAAAAAATCCATTTCGGCTAATGCCATCTTTAGTATGACAAAATATCATAAATCCGATAGTTATATTGTAAAATCAAAATGATAAGAAACATTTAAAAGAGGATAGCGAATAATCAATGGAATGGCTGATTTCTTTAAAAGTAAAATATATAGATAAGCAGAAACTTTTTCTACTTGCGGTCTACTGGAGTTGAACCTTAATTGTTGAGAGGCCCGATGTTTTAAAATAACCCCTTTTTCCTTCATTCATAATAGTCACAACATCATAATAAAATGGCATACGAATATTATCGCAACTGATAAAAATTAAGATCCTAATTCGTCTCGTGTTTTATTAATTTGACAGAAAATCATATACAGCATTTTGGAAATAATAAATATGAAATCAATAACATAATTGTGTCAAACATAAAAGTTTGATATTCTATTCTTATATATAACATAAGGCATAAGCAGATATATCTAAAAACATGTAGTTGAAACGTAAAAATAATTGTTAGAACCCTGATATGCAAGTATTGTTTATTTTTTCTTCGGATTAAAGATGAATGGAATATATATATATATATATATATATATATATATATATATATATATATATATATATATATATATATATATATATATATATATATATATATATGAAATTTGAGGCCGTCTCTTATAAGAAAAACCATATTTGCTATGTTTTAAACTAACTTTTTATTGCAAATACCTTTTGTTCTACATTTAAATTTATCAGTGTCTTTTCCAATAAATGGTGTTTAAAATGAAATTTTCCGCGAAAATATCTGATTGAAATTGCCCAATATTATCGCAGTTTTTAATTAAAAATTAGTCCGAAATTATGCTAACCGGTACAATTGCACAGTAATACACATAAATTTACGATTCTTTATATGAAATCTCAGTCTGTTAAAATATAATGTTTGTGAAAGCTTCTGGGGATTACAAACATTTTCTGCATACTTTGCAGCTTTAAAGGTAATGTTTATGTCAATGTTTCTGCATTTTTAACCAGTATTGGGTTAAATACGCTAATAAACGATAAAGCTTCTGGGGATTGCAAATACTTTCTGCATAACGCGATACTTCATTTGCAATGTTAATGTAAAATGCCTCTGCGTTTGAAATCCTTATCGGGTAAAAAACCTAAATAAACGATCAAACTCAATAATACAAGAAATATTAAATAAAATGACGTCTTTATTACCGATGTATTTATCATTTATTTTTGGAATTTTTTTAAAATTAATTTAAATGTTTATAAAATAGAAACAACTTAATATTTAAAATGTTCACGAAGACAAGGAAGTAACTGATTACATAACGACCAGTAGACAAGTAGATAAAAAATATTTGAATCGTCCATGAGATACCTTTAACATGCAATAATGATGCTTTGTGTATTATTTTCAGTTCCTCATTGTATTAGTATTGTTTATATGTTTTATTTTGATGAATATAATTTCAGGTTATAATACATATGCTTAATAAAAAAGATGACAGAATTGTTTGTTTATTATATGTATAATTTTAGAAACTTACATTGATGTTTATCTTTAAAACGCTGTGCAATACATTTGTGTCCTATATAAATGCGAGTTATAATATTATTTTGACTTTGTACTGTATTGAATTAAACTTAAATGATTTCAACATCAAAACAACCTCCTTTTAAGATAAAATTTTCTACAAAATGTCATATGAACCGCAGTTTATGTATTTATATATAGTCTGAAATGATGCTTACCGGTACAATTGTACAGTAATATAAATGAATATACGAAAAGAATTTGCCGATTCTGTATATGATATCTAAGCATGCTAAAATATAATGTTTGTAAAAGCTTCTTGGGACTACAAAATATCATGTTTGTGAAAGCTTCTTGGGATTACAAATACTTACTGCGTACGGCGTTACTTCATATGCAATGTTAATGTAAAATGCCTTTGCGTTTGAAATCTTTATCGGGTAAAAAAACTAAATAAACGATCAAACTTTATTATACAACAAATCATTCATTAAATGAAGCGACGTTCAAATTACTAGAAGTATATGTATATATCATTTATTCTTTGCATTGAATTGCTTTAATTTGGATGGCGTAAACATAGAAACAACCTACTTAATTTTTTACGAAGACAAGGAAGTAACTTATTATATAACAACCAGCAGACAACTAAATAAAAATTCTTTTAATCACCCATTAGCTACCTGTAGCATGCAACAATGGTGTTATGTGTATAATGTTCACTTACTTGTTGTTTTAATTTTGTTTATATAATTATATCTAAATTTGATGACTAAAATTTCAGGTTAGAATACATATGCTAAACAATAATGACAAATTATCAGTCTACCATTTGTATTATTTTAGAAATTAATATTTATGTATATCTTTTAAATTGTTCACAAATTAATTGACGACCTAAAATGCAAGTAATTTAATGTACTATTTTCATCTGTACTATATTGACTTAAACTTGAATGTCTTTAACATCAAAACAACCTCCTTGTAAAAAAGTTATTGCAGTGTTTTTTTTAATTACATATAATCTGACATTATGCCTACAAGTACAATTGTACAGTAAAAGACATAAATTTACGAGGGGAATTTGCTAATTCTGTATACGAATGTTGATATATAATGTTTGTGAAATCTTCTGACGATAACAAATCCTTTCTGCATACCGTTAAACAAATGCAATGTTAATGTCAATGTATCTGCACAATTGATTGTTTTCTGGTTAAACACCTAAATAAACGATAATACTCTATAATTCAACAAAACATTGTTTAAAGAAAGCGACTTTCTAAAAATTTTCAGCTGTATGTATTTATCATTCAATCTTTGCATTTTATGACTTTAATTTGGATGTCGTAAACATAGAAACAACCTACTTAAAATGTTTACGAAGACAAGGA
The DNA here is from genome assembly GCA_029721355.1 of Tegillarca granosa. Lineage (NCBI taxonomy): Eukaryota > Metazoa > Mollusca > Bivalvia > Arcoida > Arcidae > Tegillarca > Tegillarca granosa. The sequence goes on along the minus strand of CM056602.1, from coordinate 11,747,896 downwards.
AGTAACCGATTATACAACAACCAGTAGAAAAGTAGATAAAAATCTTTTAATCATCATGAGTTACCTGTAACATGCAACAATGGTGTTATGTGTTTTATTTTCACTTCCTTGTAGTATTAATTTTGTTTATATATGTTTAAACTTGATAAAAAAAAATTCAGGTTAGAATGCGTATGCTAAATAGAAATCACAAAACTCTCTGTTTACCATTTGGGTTATTCTAGAAATTTATATTTATATATATCTTTAAAACACTTCACAAATACATCGGCGTCCCAGACAAATGCGAATAATTTTATGTATTACTTTCACTTTGTACTATATTGACTTAAACTTGAATGTCTTTAACATCAAAACAACCTCCTTTTAAAATATTTTTTGTTTGCAAAAACATCGTTTGAAAATTCCCAAGGTTATCGCAGTTTTTCTAATTACACATAGTCTGAAATTATGTCTACCGATGCAATTATATAGTAAAACACATACATGTACAAGAAGTATTTAATGATTCTGTATATGATATCTAAGCATGTTAAAATACAATGTTTGTGAAAGCGTCTGGGTATTACAAATACTTTCTGCATATCACGTCATTTCATATGCAATGTTAATGTAAAATGTTTCTGCGTTTTTAATCCTTATCGGGCAAAAAACCTAAATTGATAATTACACTTTATAATTCAACAAATCATTGCTTTAAAAAAGCGACGTTCTAATAACCAGAAAGTATATGTATATATCATTTAATCTTTGTATTTAATGACTTTAAATTAGATGTATTATTTTCACATTGTTCTATACTAACTTAAACTTGGATGTCTTCAACATTTAAAACAACCTCTTTTTACAATTAATTTTTCCGCGAAAAAATCGTTTGAAAATTCCTAAAGTTGTCGCAGTTTTATTTTTTTAAATTTCATACAGTCTGAAATTCAGCCTACCGGTACAATTGTACGGTAAACCACATAAATCTACGAGAAGAATTTGACGATCTCGGTATATAAAACGTAAGGATGTAATAATATAATGTTTGTGATACTGTCTGCATACCATGTAACGTTTATGCTAATCTTTTTCGTACTTTTGATCGTTATCTGGTTAAACACGTACATAAACGTAAAACTTAATAATACAACAAATCATTGCTTTATTAAAGGGACATTCTAATTACCAGAAAGTATATGTATATATCATTTAAACTGTGGAATTTATGACTAAATTCGATGGGGTAAACATAGAAACAACCGACTTATAAAGTTAACGAAGACAAGGAAGTAACTAATTATATAACGACCAGCATACAATTTGATAAAAAATCTTTTAAATCGTCCATGAGTTACCTGTAACACAAACTAGTGTGTTATGTGTTTTTTTTTCACTTCCTTGTTGTATTAATATTGTTAATTAATTTAAGAAATGAAATTCATACCGCATGAACACTGATAAAAAGTGTCATTTCTTATATATACAATTTCTTTAACCATTTCAATTCAATTTTAGATGATATATCTTAAAAAAACCTTTTTAATATGCCAGTTTACTGCCAACCTCCACATCGTCAAACTGGAATAGCCTAACGTCATGACGTCAGACAGTTCAGAAAGGTCATTAGCATTCATAGTAAATGACACAAAGAGGAGTAATAGAGTTATAGAAAGAAAGATAATAGCAATTGTAAATATATATGTTTGAATTTGATGAATAATAATCCTGGTTAGAATACATATGCTAAATAATAATGACAAAATTGTCTGTCTTCCAGTTGCATTATTTTAGAAATTTACATTTATGCATATCTTTAAAACACTGCACAAATACTTCGGCGTCCTTTATAAATGCAAGTTATTTAATGTATTATTTTGATTATGTACTATATTGATTTTAACTTGAATGTCTTCAACATTAAAACAACCTCCTTAAAATTCTTACGAAGACAAGGAAGTAGCCAATAATTTCAAGATAAGTTGAAAAAAAATCTTTTACAGCATGCATAAGCTACCTGTAACATTGAAAATTACCAGTTAGTAATGTGCGATATTTTAGACTTTTTTGTTGTTTATATATGAGATTTTTTTTAATTATTTCAGAATTTTCTTAGAGGTTAGTATACACACACACACACACACACACACACACACACACACATATATATATATATATATATATATATATATATATATATATATATATATATATATATATATATTGATATATAATGTCAAATTACAAAATGTCCTTTCGTTTTCCTTTACTTGTCAAATATTGCGGTTTTATTTTTCTTAAGTAGTGCTAAGAATCGCATTATTCGATAGTTGTTTATATTCTGATTAATTAAAAAAGCAATATCAACTGAAAAAATAACGCCCTACTTCACATTTCATGCAATAATTTCCCGTTTTTGGATAAGAATCATTATTTTAGCGTATATTTTATTATCTTTGAAAATTTAACCGCTTTCAGAACTACAGTAAAATGTTTATTGGATACATTTTATTGGTGAAAAAATTAAAAAACTTTTCTGATGTGATAATTTCGAAAAAAAAATCAAGATCGGCACACCGTTAATAAATTATTGAATTTTATAGATTTTTAATTTCAAAATCTATCCGATATCTTTCCTTCTTACTGTGAGAAATTATATGAACGTAAATATTATTTGTTCCTTATTATAAAAACAAATGAACAAGTGTTTGAATGTGTCTGCAACAATTAAACACATTACAAATTTAACAACTTCTTTATTACTTTTATTACCTTTCCCTTTAAACCTGCGTGAAAAAGCAAAACTACAATCATTGTAAATGATTTATTTTTAAATTGTACGATACAAACGCAAAACCACACATATGTGGTTTTCTGACGTAGTTGATCGCAGGAGTTTATTGTGCCGACGGACACATTACACGAGTGTGCTCTTCGCAAGAGTGTATGTATGCGTCCGCACAATAAACAAGTGCAATCAGCTTCGTCAGAAAACCACATGTGTGTTTTTTTATTCATCACATACCCTTCCAAACTGAGTGCAAAGCTTTTTTTCTAACTTAATTTGCCAATAAATTTACAATCAGTTTTTTTATATTGGTTTTTAATCTGATTGGAAAAACTGATATCTGACTGGAAAAACGTAAAAAGAAAACTGCTAAAAACTAATAAAAAAAAACAACAACTCGTTCAAGCGCCATTTGTTGTCATTTTAATACTTCTATCGTAAATGCAGGTTAAAACTTAGAAAACAAACATTCATATATATCAAAATTTGTCAACATTGTCTGGGATTCTCTCAACTTGACAAAATTCTCCCAACTGAATGATGACGTCACAGAGGAAAAGTTCTTACGTATTCATGACGTAATGTTATTGTTATCCGAAAAGAAAAGTCCCCTTAATGTAGTTGCCGGCTTTTAATGTGATACGGAATGATGTTTCACACATGTGCGATACGGACCATTGTATCACATAACCAGAAAATTTAATGTATCGCTATAGTAAGATTCAATGGGTATGTGATAAAGTTATTAACTAATTGTGTCAAACGTATGTTTAGATACATCACTGATCATGAAAATTTAATTATTTTGTCATTTACAGCATGAATATGTTTATTTTCCAGATCTGGTTGCTGTGAAATATCCTTTTTATTTCCTAAAATTAGAATCTTTATCTGCAATGTCGATCACAATATTAAGTATGTTAAAGCCACAATAATAACTATTTTCACCTGTAGTAAAGATCCTATTTACACAAAGCAACGTTTTTAAATTTTAAGTATACAGTCGTTTGTCTTAAGTGTTTTTCAGCTATGCGTCTTTCAGGGATTGTTTAAATGTTAGAAACTTTTTTGGGGAGGGGGTTGGAGTTCATTGGACACTCCATCATCCCATGAATGATTCTGCCCTGATAGAAGTAAAACAAAATCTTGTAAAATCTTTATAAAGTATTAAAACAGTTATAATATTAAGAACAAAATACATAGTATAATGATTATAAATTGAAATTAATTGTTTTTTATTTTTATTATTATACATATACTTCTTTATTTTGAAACATTAAAGAATATATTTTATACCATAGCTAAAAAACTTGCTCACCTTATCTCGAATTTGGAGAGTATACATTAACACAAGATGTTTATTTTATTTATCTTAACTACTGCATTTATATATCACCGTAATAAATATATACAGGTATTTACTTATCGTATAATCTGTAAAATATATTGTTGATTATGCTAATAAAACAAGCAAGTATAAATCCTATTAAAATAAGTGAAGAAACAACCTTGAATTTGTGTATGATTTACCCGTCCCATTATATAAAACCTGTTTTGTATAGGTAATATGTTTACTCCCTTGCTTTATTTTAACCCTTTGATTTCTAAAAACATTTTTTTAAGTTGCTCTGTAGAATTTAAAGTAGTATACATGGGGTAAGTAAAGTAAGATACGACATAACGTTTACCGCTTTCAGATTCTTAAAATTGCTAATTGCTTATTGCGTTTATGATAATCCCTACTGTGACAAACAGTTTCAGTGCATATTTTTTAATTATGTTTCCTGTTAAATAAGTTAGACCTTTATCCTAAGTTAATTACATTTATATTTCAGTTTCCCTTAATAATTTTTAAACTTATATCGATTGTTTCATTTCGTAGGTACAAATATAGACACGGTCGTGTATATGAAACACATAATGTTTATCCTATAGAGGTTATTCAATTTTTTCACTATTGTTAAATAAATATCCGGCAGTTATTTTTAATAATACCCATTCCTTACACTGCTCTTATAATCATCCCGATTTGCATCACTCCAGGCTTTTACACGACTCTTTGTCAACTGAGTTATTCAATATTATGCTGTAAAACAATGATATGAAATCGTCATTTTTGTATCTGCATCAAAATAAATGATAATCAACCGTTTATTTTCAGAGAGAGAGAGAGAGAGAGAGAGAGAGAGAGAGAGAGAGAGAGTAATCTTTAAAATCATTTCATTTATTTTATTGAAACAGCAGATAAGCTTATTCTTAAAAATTGTTTAATTCACAGGCCTATGAACATGGGTTACAGTATATGGTCATGCATTACATCGCTGATACATATCTGGCATCAAATAACGGTTATTGAATCATCCGGTGAGTTTGGTTTTTTATATGATTTAAACGGAGTTTGAATATACTATACAGCCAAAAGCTGCTAATATATTTTTTTTCCAACAAACAAATTCCACAACGTTTGTTATTCATTGTAATCAAGAAAAAGATAACCGAGAAGGAGGCATATAATGACTTATACACACTTTGTAACTGTGCTGTTTTACTGATCATTATAAGCAATTGTTTAAAGACAATTTGGTTGGTTTATGTCCAGCAACATGATAAAAGAGGCGTATCTTAGAGTACCGTCGTTCTGTGTTAACAACAATAATCAATTTTCAACAAAGTAACTATAATTTTTTTTAACGATCATTTTTTTGTTTATGTATAAAACTATTTTAACCTGCATTTATTTGCCGAAAGTATTTGTGAAATAATTACTACCGAACGGCCGCCTTTGGAAAATATCTTTTATATTGACTAGAAATGGAAAACGACGGATCAATTCAGATATATAACTCTTCGTGGGCAGTTTTATATAGATACTGTCAGACAAGTACTTTTCTAAATGTCAAGACAGTGAAAATTGTATGTATGAATAGTACTTGGCATTCTAATATTAATTATTATATTTATTCTCAGGCAAACTGAAGGAGCTTGATAGGCAATGTTAATGCCAAAAAATTCTCAAGTCGACATTGTAAAATTAATATTGCTCTTAGAAGAATCGAATAATTCTTAAATAAATAAAAAATCTTAAATATTGCCTGATCCTATTAAGCGGGGACGCGAGTCATTTTTTTTATTAACTACAGATTTCTTTGTACTACATCAGATGTGTAAAGAGATTGGAAGAATCTTTTATTTGTATTGATGTAGGATAGAGATATTCCACCCGAGGGGTCATAATTTGATGTCAGGGACGAGGCTTGCGAGGGTGGAATATCTCTATCCTACATCAATACAAATGAATGTTTCTTTTTCTCCCATTGCAATATCGCCTTTTTCAAAAATAAATCGAGTCCGTCAACCATCTTTTAAAATGTAAAATTTTATTTTACATTTTATGAAGAAATAAACATTAAAATAAAAAAATCATACCCGAAATTGTTTAATACGAAATACGGAAAATTCAATTCGTTTGTAGAAATATGCCACTCACATCCTGACCTTTGAAACATAAACCACTAAAAATCAATACGCGCACTGAAATATATAGTACACTAACCAAACACTTCATGTCATCAATAAACAATACAATTATGATTGTCTATGAATGGACTTTGAAATATGTGATTTTAAGTACATCAAAAAATATTATAATAAGTAAAATTTTTAACTAAGAACACAACAGTCTGGAAGTTTAATCCATAGAAATTTGCGCTCAGAAACATGTTTTTCATTCGTCATCAGATTCGGAATGGATAATGCGAATGCGTTTCCTCATTGGTTCAACGGGATTATTGATGTTAATATTTACAGCTCCATAGAATTTTGAATTGGAAAACAGAGATTCGAACAAATGTGTTGATTTGGATAAAGACTGTATTACCTTACATGACGTAAATTGTACAGAAGAATATGAGTTTACAGGTTGTTTGTTTAAGACCTCGTTGTTTGTAATAGAGGCACATGGACGACGCATTGGTGGTTGACAATGAATTTCATTGTTCTGATTAGATGTAGCAATTGTGCAACGAACAGGCAGAAAATTTTCAGTTTCAGAAGTGTAATGTGTCAACATATTACTAATAGCAAATTTCTGAAGACTGTTAATTGTTCTGTAGTTATTTAATGGCGTGCTGTTTTTGTGCCCAGCTACAAAATCTTGTAAGTTGTCGGCAACATTTCTGTCTGTCATAGTTTTCACAAGTTTTTCCTGACACTAGTGTTTGTAATTTTTTTATCTGTGGGTATTCCAGAATTCTGGGCCATCGATTTCATTAATTCATTTAGTTTGTTAACACCCATAGGCCCCCTCAAAAACCATCGATCAAAATATCTGGGTGTTTATCATTTGTAACAACTGCCAAGTAGAATGGCCATCATCACTACAGAATTCAGCTGGTCGTTTAGACGATATAATATGTAGGAAAATACAGGTAACGGTTTTGATTGGACAAGTCAGCATACATCCTAGGCGGACATGGGCGTGTATCCTTTATATTGGCCCCGGCCCGTGTTTTTGTTAGCCTCTCATGGTATTCAATATAGTCAAGTTCAAGCTGAGTGTCACTGTTTAATATTAAATCGCCCCATTTCGTACTGTAGTGCCCCGTAGCAGCACGCATACCGAAGTAGTACCTGTTATTAAACCACGGAGTGGTAATTAGAATCGATGTTGTTGTATTTCCTAGTTTGTTGGTTTGATACAAAATTTTTATATCTTCCTGTGTTAACGGGTCAGATCTGTTGGGTTTGTTGCGCCTCCTTTGGCAACGTAAATCCTTTTGTTTTGATTTCAGGGATACTCGAGTGTGCGAAAACTCAAAATTTGAAATGTCTAAAAAGCAATTTCTCAGGCGTTTTAAATGGCGTTCTGTGGAACAAACCATCCCACGCAAAGTAGTAGGCTCATATTCGGTGCCGTCTTTTTTACGGACATTCACAATAACATCTGCTAACAGTGGGTCTAATTCAGACAGAGGAACTTCTGGTAGCTTTCGGGTTTCGTTTTTTTAAATTTTTCAAATATGTTTTCATTAGATCTACATGTTTAAGTTAGTAAGTTTTTGGTTTCTGTGTTTTATACAAACTCTGATGAATCGATATTTTCGTATCGTAAGCTGGAATCCATACTCGATGGAGAGGAATTAGCAGACAAGAATATCTAGGTCATATTTACAAACAGAAAGTAGTTCCGCTTTAGTCAAAGGTCAACAATATCACGTGATGAAAGGCAACAAAACAACGTGATGTAAGTAAGAAATATTCCACATGACTTTACTACTCTGGATTTGTTTATCTTGCATATGTAAAGATTGGAGAAATAATTATTCATTATATAATATATCAAAAAGCATTTGATTGCTATTTATGACACATTTTGAGTTTGTAAGTTTAAATATACACCAATATGATTTTTTTTTAAATTTTAAAATATAAAATTGGTAAAAGGTAATTACCTCAGGGATATGATGGGAAAAAAAAAACAAAAACGCAATATAATATACTGAAATATAATAATCTAACGAATTGTTGGTTAGTGACACGTTTGAATACTTTATTATTTACAAATACAAGGGTACACAATGCACTTATAAATTATAAAAAGATATGATTTAAACGTACACATTGAATCTCAGAAAAATGAAAAGATTAGTAGTTCTTAGTTTCCGGTATGATAATGATTTTTGGTTTTATTTGAAAACACAAATAAATACAACTTACGATAAACATATATTTAGATACTAAGGACTACATTTAAACTGCAGTTGATTAAATATTTAAACACAAGCGATTGGAATTTTAATTTATTTTAGTAACAAGAGTAATTAATTTAAAGAATTTAACCTGATATATTGCGTCTTTCTGTAAGATTTAATGGAATTTTACGTTGTTTATGGATGTTGTTGTTGCAGAGCGACCTTTGAAAAGAGTATTTTTCAAGTGTTAGTAACCGGTTTTTATTAATCAACCAACCTACCAACAGACCTGAAATTTGAGGCTTTTGCTCATTCCCTTAGATATCACAGACGTCACGAGGAATACTAATAGGTTTAATGCCAAGTAGGGACTTGCTTTTTATAAAGCTCTAATTTTAAGTCGATTGTTTGATCTTTTTTCAGTCTTTTTAGTACAGTGTTATGAATACGCTTTAAAACAATGTACACTGTATCTACGTCAGTGACATTCTGCACATAATTTTCTTTCTTCTGTCACAGTTTAGTTTCAATCTGATTTAAGCAAGATATGTAAACGAATATCAAGCAAAGAGGGCGAAATGACATTATTTTCGAAACACTCATCGTATAGAACTGATTTGAGGTATGTGAGTCTACAGGAGGACTTTTACATTTCTTAGTTCTCTGTTGATTAAAAAAATCTTTGTCTTGAATAATTTCATTGAAATAACAGTTTTTCACACTTTTTTTTCTAAATGCTTCTTGATTATCACTTATTTTTGGCATGTGAATCTACAACAATAAGTTACAGATTAAGTTTACATTTTGTCTTGCTGTGTTAATTTTAACAGAAAAAACGAACCTTTTTGTCTTTGATAATTCTATTTAAATAACAGTTTTCTACACTAGATGATTGCATATAAAACACTATCTTGTGGCATGGGAAGTTCCTAAAATGAAATACAGATAATGTCTTTCTACTCAATTTGTGGATTTTACGGGAATTGTTAATTCCATCAAAACACTGAACTATTTAACTGATTTTTCATATGTGATTCTAACACAATAAGCAATTTACCATTTTCATGTTTCGTTCCGCTTAATTAATTTTTTTGCGAAAATTAAGGCTCTATGTCTTTGATATTTTATAAAAAGAACCGTTTACTCCATTTTTTCTAGATACTTACAGATTTAGAACTGGTGTGCGAGTTTACCAAAATGAGTTACAGATTATGTTTTCATGTTGTTCTTTTCCCACAATTTTCACGGTAGATGATCATGTATGCTTTTATCATTCAATATTTTGATCTAGATAAATGGACTTAACAAAACTGTTTTAAAATTCAGGTAAATAGAACATTATTTAGAATCGTTGTCAAGGCTTCGATAATTGACGTTGTTGGCTAAGACAAAAAGACGTTTATGACGATTTCTCAGATCTACAAAACATTTCTTAATTAAAGAAGGATATTGTTGGACACAATTTTGCAAACATAAAAGTGTTTGTTCCACATAACAGTAAAGAAATATGCAAATGGATTTCATTATTGATTTTGGAAATAAATTAAGCGTAAAGTACAGCGTTTTGTATTACTGCAAAATCATGTTGAATGTTGAGATTTACCCAGACATGTTTACATGTCATAAGTTTTGCATTTAAAGCATGTGGTATATTGACACACTAAATCATTTAATAGTACGAACCTCTCTAAGAATTGAGTGCATTGAACGACACCGACATAATATTTTTTTTTCGCTCGTATATTTTCCTTACATAATCAATGTCATTCCGGTTTTTCCTGCCGTGTTTAGTCCGTTATAACACACGATGCTTTCCATCACCTTTCATAAATTTAATGTGAGGATTTTTGAAAATGCAATGGTACTTTGTTTCAATTTTACTTTGTCGTCTTTCAAATGAAGAGAAAACTTTCAATGGACATACAAGCCATCTGATCTTACACAAATGACATTAATTGTTTTTCTTTGGTCTTTGTTTAACAGAGGTACAAAACAGATAGAAGGAGAAGGAGGCCGATTTTACTATTTAATTAAACAGAATATGCATCATTACCCATAATTTTAATAACTTAGTTTCCTAATCTTACATTTTACTTATATGTTAACATTTATTCAAGTTTAGAAAGTTTAATATGCGTCTGAGGGTAAAAGTCATTTAAAAGTATGTTGATGAATTATGTTATTAATGCATGATAATCCTTTTCTATGGGATCACTTAAACATACCTTGTCAAAGTTATCATTTACATTTATTACATTGTTTTCTCGTAAACGGAATTATTGACTTTTTAAAATTAATTGAAAAATAAGGTTTGGTTCCTCATCCACAGCATTCCTTAGCTGGATTTGGATTTATATAAACTTAAAACTTTAGATTCACTGTTTGGCTCATATTTTTTATGTATCAAACTTTTCGGTCTTAGTGTCACTGATAAGGAATGAATTTCCGAAATGTGCACATCTGGTACATCAAAATTAACTGGTATTTGTATCATATATTTACATTGATCTAGACTACCAAATGCCACCTTTTGAGTAAAATGTAACAACATTTCTTCTTAATTCTGTCACTCTATCACTAGTACTTTTTCAAATTAGCAAAATTTAATCATCTCTTTCTTTTTTGTTTCAATTTCTAGAGGGCTGGAATGTTTGTATTATTAAAATGGTTTCCATGCCTTGTAAAAATAGATATTAATATGATATATATGATGTAATTTCTATGAATATTTTTAATTGACACTAAAAATTAAGAGAAGGAGAGAGAGAGAGAGAGAGATTGAAAATGACAATTGCACCGAATGCAACATAATTATTGTTACATTATGACGAATATTTTGATCACTTTCATATGTTTTGTTTCTTTACAGTGAATCTTGCCTTGAACAAAACAACAAGTCAAAGTTCAAATTATAACGATATCTTTCTATCTTCAAATGCGGTAGATGGACTAAATAAGGACTGTTTTAACGATGGAATTGCACATACACGAGACAGCGATCGGGAATGGTGGCAAGTAGATATGAGGGACGTGTATGAAATTAAGATCATACAAATATACTACAGACAATTCTGTAAGTTTCCGTCATAAATATTAAATTTGCAATTATATCTGAGATGTGATTAAACATGTCTGATACCATTAGTTTTGACAAAGGTTTTTTTTTTTTCAATAGGCCGAGGCATCCGCTTATAAAATCAAAATTTAAAATTTGTCTCATTTGCTTTAAAATTAAAAAAAATGAATTGGTTTTGAATTATAAAAGTTTAATAAAATGTTACATTAACTGTAAAAATAAACGTTTCAGAATATTGCATTTATTACCTATTACCTTATACTTCCAAACAAATACGAATCTATAATGGGAATAACAGAGTTAATTAATAAACATAGAGCGCATTTGTCTCCATGAAAGGTATTTTGACTACTAAAACATAAACAAATGTATATGTTATTCTGTTTTAGCAAGTTTTGGTGGTTAATGGAGAGAAATCTGCTGGCATTGAAATTAAGGGATAAAAACAAAACGTACTACACATAAATCGCCTCAAACAATAAACATACATGATATAAGCTAGCGTAAGATCTGGACTTCTTCTATGCTGGCTGTGTAGTATGACGTATTGAATTATAACCTCTAAGTTCAGGGTACGAACCGTTTATGTTGTCTATTTATCATTTGTTTAATGTACTTCATAGTCTTTCCCTTTATTTATCAAAAATTTATCATTCCGATATCATGTATAAACTTTATAAACAAACAACCAAATATATTTTGCACTACTCGTCTGAAAATATTATTGAAACTAGTTTCAATACATGTTGTGAATGAAACAACATTACGATCTATTATCAGGCCAATTGTCAATAATCTTGTGTTTCCTATATAATGTTAAGGTCTACAAAACAGCATTATAGTGCACTGAAACCACGACACTATTATCATCTTATTGTAAGCAATGCATTAGTTCATAGTCCAAAATCATATATTGCAAATTTTATTCCACAATTACCAGTAAATTCAGTTTTCTTTGCCTAGTAACGGCTATGAGATGTCTTTATTTCGTCATACCTTACTACTCAAAATCCTTTCAAATCTAACTAAAAAAGGAAAAGTATTAACAAAATAATATCTTCTTTTTAAATGCATTTTATGAACAAAAATTAAAAGGCACGATATGCAAAGATTTATTTGAATGAGGCCTAGTTTCAATGATGCATATATAGGTCTCCCATTGGTGCAACCTTCTTTATTTGCAATTTTCTATGAGTGAATCGCATGGTTTATTGAGACCCATCCTTTATGTCTTGATATAAAAGTAAGCGTTTACCAAATTTGATTAAAAATTATTACAAAAAAGGAAGAAATCGCTTATTTTCTAAAGTAAAGTCAAATAAGAATATTAGGGTTTTTAATATCTTAAATGCATTATCTTAGCGTAATTCCCAAACAATATCCATATATTGCTTTAGACATATTAACTATCCGGTTATAATAATTTAGAAATGATAAATAATCCAATATCCAATTTAATAAACAAGATGAAAACCTGTTTTAAGTGATAATTAACGATCAAACTCATAAAAATTAAATTGTTTAAAAACAGTTGTTGCAGAGAGAGGAGAAGAAAGAGAGAGAGAGAGTATCTTTGTAAAATCCTGTTTCTGTTGAAAGCTTGAAGCGCATTTAGTTACTGTGAGTTTCAAATTCGATTTTTAACTAGGGTTTTATATCGTTAAAGAGTAAAATTTTTTAAAAAAATTCTTTTAGGACAAATATCTATTATATGATGTGTTTTACAAGGTTATTCTTTATCGCCCTATCTGTTTTATTAATTAAAATTTTAGTTTTTAATATCAATTAAAATTGAAACTACAGAATATAATTTATTTTTTAGTTTGCTTGCAGATAATACAACATGTTTCCTCAATCAAGAAAAATCGACTTTTAAGTAATTAATACAAAAAACATTTTTGACAATTTGTTCAGGTCTTGAAACTAATGTTAATTAAACGAAAACAATTTAGAAATGCTTATATAAAAACCACCCTTCATACGTTTTACCAGTCAAATGGCAAACTAGACCATTTTACATAAAAAATAAAACAAACATACCAGTCCTTGTCAATATCACAATCCCAAAAACAAAGTAAAAACTTTGCAAACTGGCAAAATACGAAATATACGTGAACTTCCATCAAGGAAGTGAGGCCGGGTGCTCCGGAAGGGTAAGCACCTCCTGGGTAGTTAGCTACACCTGTCACGTGCAAGTCAATTTTGAGAATGAAAGGAACAAAGAACTATGGTAAGTCAAATATATCCAATATAAGTTGGGATACAGTGACTACATACTTATCAACAATATTGTGATGATGGCCATAAAACTTTTTAAGGGCCCTGATTAGCCTAGGCTTGCAATATCCTTGTGTCAACAATTTAATTGTAAGAAATTTGCTTCGTTGCAGAAAGTTCCCATAGTGGGAACAAGCTCTACCGTACCGTACCGTAATTGTGAAACCTATACACCATACGCAGGGGAAGCAGGGATATAACTGCAAAGAAACGGAAAGTTGACAATAGAAAAATTGAAGTCATCACGTTTGTCGTATAGCTTCAGATGTAACCTTTCATGGGTGTCATAATTGAGTTATAAGTCCAAATATGAAGCAGAACATGGAGAATCTGTCGTGTCATTTATTTCAAGCTCACTTGGATATATGACATTCACAAATTCTCCAAATTTGTAATTATTTAGAGAAAGAACGTCATCTATATATTTGTATGTGTAGTTGAATGATTTAGACATCTTAGAAATCTAGTTCTGTGACGATGTGACTGAATTGTCTCAACTGCATTTAAATTCAAAAGATTTAAACACTTTCTTAAACCTTTGGAAAATTCGTGATCTTAGTATAATTGGTAACATATTAATTGTTAAATCTATAGCTATCTTTCAAGTACATCCGTTATCAGTATGCAAAAGATTTCAAAACAATTGATAATTTTATATGGAATTCTGGGATACGCAAAGTTAAAATCACATTATGACAAAAACGATATCTAATGGGGATTAAAATACCTCCTTTTTGAAACTCAAGTCAATGTATTTCTTTCTATTTTTGTCCTACCTGAAAAAGTGGTAAATTTTCTCTTTCCATAAGTCATTCCCAATATTTCCATATGTCATATATATCCTTCTTTCTCATGTTTTCTAACATCTCATGTTTATACACTTTAAAACAACGCGTGGTTTTCAAAACTTGATGACGTCACATACGGGTCATAAGTCGGCAATGTTAATAAAAACACTGGGTACCGGCACCGTCAACATAGATACTTGGAAAACGTAAGTATAAAAAATATAACAAAATAAACATACGTGATATAGAAAAATCTATTTTCTGACCTCCTTTATAAACACCAATAAATTAAATTTTTTTTCTGGCTCTTTCAATGCCAAACCCAGATGCAAGAACGATGGTCGTCTGCATTACCCATTTTCACCTCCATAAAGGTCACGTGAGAGTCATGTGATAGTGATGTTCTATGGAAGCTCAGTGTGACAATTTCTCGTAATTTTTTTTTAATTCAATAATACAGAATTAATTTACACAAGTGTTGTATCTGGTCACTTTTGTTATATAAACATATGGATAATATTTTATTTGAAAAATAAAAGAAAATATTTTTAGTTCATCAGTTTTTATAGTATACTGTAATGTAGTAATATACATACAGTTTAAATTTGCTATTTTATTACCTCAATGACTCAGAATAATAATAGTAATTAGAAAAAAGTGAAGTCAACAACATTAATATAGATAAAAAAGCAATAATTTATAATAATTAAATCAGTATCATAATGATTAATATTGGGAGGGAGCAAAAGGAAACATTATTATAATTTTATTTATTTTTTTTAGATTGAAAAGAGTAGATTAAAGTCGTTCTTTATTTCAAATATTCTTTGAGAATTTGAAAGATGTACATAATGAAGTCAAGGAAATAGGAACAACACTACGAAGAGCAGCAAAAATGTTTAATGTTCCAGCATTGAAATTATCTGATGGACAAAGGGTAAAATTATTATAGACACCACACATTCTGGTCCTGGTGTAATCTTTACAACCCAGGAAGAGGAAAAATATCTCCAACACATAGACTATATGAGCAAAATTGGTTATGGTTACACCAATACCTAGCTGATACATTTAGCTACTGATTTAACAGCGCATTTATCTAAACCCCGTATAAATTCAACAACCTTAAGTAATAACTGGGTGTATGGGTTTCTTCTTTTATGGAATGAAAGACTGGATCCTCAGAAGCCAAGAAGACTTACTGTCGAGAGAGCTAGGGGAACTTCTCCACTTGTTATTGCAGAATATTACAGGAAGCTAAAGTCTATTCTGATGAAATATAATCTTTTCGATAAACCCCATCTTATATATAATATTGATGAAACAAACCTGTCGGCTGACCATAGAAAAGTACAAGAGCACCTTCCCTTACATCATCACGGACTATAACAGCCACTTTACTTGCCGATGGGTATG
Source organism: Tegillarca granosa (assembly GCA_029721355.1). Lineage (NCBI taxonomy): Eukaryota > Metazoa > Mollusca > Bivalvia > Arcoida > Arcidae > Tegillarca > Tegillarca granosa. The sequence goes on along the minus strand of CM056602.1, from coordinate 11,731,879 downwards.
CTCTTAGCACAGTATTACCATTATACTTTGTGTTTAAAGGCAACATTATCATGTCAGAATTGTTAAATAAATCTATAACTGGTACAAGTGGTGTCATGACTGAAACCGGATGGTTCAATAAAGAAATTTTCAAAGATTACGTGAGCTGTCATTTTTTAATTTGTATTCGGAGTGAAAGAAAAACCTAACCAGTTCATTTTGTTATTATATTATAGACATAGCTCTCAAGTAAATTTAAATGTTATTGTTCGGGCAACGTGGCATAAAATTATATTGTTTGTTTTGCTTCTACATACATCTCACTTGTTACAAGCCATTGATGTTTCTTGCTTCGGGTCTTTCAAAAACATATAATACGCAGAGTGTGGATTATTCGTGATGTCACACAGATCGCAATATATATCCAGGTATGGACTTTGTGAAATAGCATGCAAGGCCTTCAGCAAATCAATGATCCCATCCAATATGATAGCTGGTTTCAGGAAAACAGGTATATATCCATCTGTCCATAGTCAGTGGTTGATCATGATCTTAATCCAGCTGAGTCTTTTGTTGGAAATAAAAATAAACCCTCACAAGTAGTGAATCAGGAATTGCTTTGTAAAACACCAGAACAACCAAATAATGAACCAGAGCTGCATTAAATGATGAGTCAGAACTGTTCAATAATAGTAGTACAACTGTAGAGAATTTTCTGAAAGCACATGTTCCCAAGATTGCAACAAAAAACAAAGCGGAAAGTTGAAAGTAAACTGAGTAAATCTTATGTTTGGGGGAAAGCAATAACAGAAAATAAAATCCATAAAGCTATAATAGTTGATGATGTTGAAATGTTTAAGTTAGCTGCTTCAACGGAAAGGGGCAAAAGTTTAAAAAGATATGGAAAAAACAAATCACAAATCTGTGAACCAAAGAACAGTAACCCAAGCTGAATATTCACCTAAACCATCTACAAATGGCATCACCAATAATAATTTACAAGTCAGTTATTCTGAAGATCAGTCTGATTCAGAGTATAATTCTGAGAAATGTTTTATGTGTGGAAAATTTTCTCCTGCTAAACAAAATATGTTGTAATCATGTGATTGTTAACTGGGCTCAATGTGATAGGTGTAACCACTGGTGCCATTTGAGATTTTGTTCTCCACTTTTAGTTTTGAAATCTAGAGGTCATTTTTTATGTCCTCATTTTGAGTAGAATTTAATAATGCATATAAAACTACTTAAAACTATAAATATGTAACGTTTATACGTTGAAACAGTTATGTCAATCACATAGTTTGACAGAATGACTAAATGTACCTTAATTTGTTGAACTGTTTTAAAACAGCAATACTTTCTCAATAAATGGGTTCAAAGTTTATGGCAGTTCTAGGAATCCGTAATTTATACGTTTGATTGACTATATATACGCATGATAAGTGTTGAATTGACGATCTAGGGACCGGGCCATAATTGATGTGCTGTGCTTAAAAACTCACAAATATTACAGGTAAGAAAAAATTTAATAGACATCTTTTGAATCATTTATATTTCATCACGATCCATGCGGTTTTAAATGGAAAAAAATAAAATGTCCATTCTGGTGTACGATAATACTAGAACGTTGGATACATTAAACTGATAAAACTTGGATCTCTTAACTTTAGTTTAACTGATTCATTATTATTTTACATAGTTGTATATTCATCAATACATGACTTTTTTAAACATACTGAACTATCCCTCCTTCTCACTTCTGAAAATCTCGAATTTTGACATTTTGGACCTTTTTTCTATTTATTCTTTTACATGTAACTTGACTTTAAATTATCATTAAACTTCAATATTCATGTGGTAACTCTTTTCCGCTTATTCGTGTTTGAGAATTTAGAAATGAGAATAGACATACAATCCGCATCCAAGTCACAAATAACAATAGAATTTACGACTTAAGCATTTGGGCTAGACAAAATATCATTTTTGTTACTATCTGTGTAGCCAACACTCTAAAAATTCGAAAAACAAAATATGGATTCGAAACCATATAAATCAAGAACTTAGTTGAGACATGGAGAATCCAATGACTGCGAAGCTGTTGCTACAGTGTATGGAATCTCGAATTTATGGTGCAAATGTGCCTAAGAACTGACATACTGTCTGTCAAAAATAAGGTTATACGCCTTAACATAAATTTCCTATGTGATCTTGTTCTGAAAACTTACTACTCTAGCAGCTGCGCAGTCAGAGTATAGTCAAACATTTTTATGTTGCTACCCTTGCATAACTAAAGGATAAATAATCACAAATGCTTCCTTCTCTAATTACTAATTTATTTTAAAATACAGCTGCGTATCTCACTAAACTTGCATCGTTAAAGCTGTTATTTATGCGCCATTATACTAAACAGACTTTAACTCATCATATAAGATTGTTGGGGTTATTTTTACTGCAAATAGAATATTTCAGTTTGTTCCAACAATCGCAGTTCTAATGTCCCTTTAAAAGCGCCCAAAACATAGTCCATTTTCCATAACAAATAGCATATTTCTTTAACTGATAATGACAGAATATTTGTCCTGCAGTTTACTAGTGAATGTGAGTTAGATTCATCACAGTATCTACCTTTTTTTTAGCATTCCTAACTTCTGATTCTTCTGCGACACTTAACAACATTCCACTTTTCTTGCTAAACCGTTTATCTTTTTTTCCTTTAGTATCACAACATTTTATACTGCTGTAAAGTGCCTTAAATCCACACAAAATCAAATTTGCCAAGTAGTTAAGTTTTTTATAAGCAAGAGAACAATCTGTAAACAGTTGAAGTTTTTCTTGTTATCTTGAGCTCACCCTTGACCCTCAAACTCTTTTCTAGTTTGCCCTTTATCTTTTTTGTAATTCTACTTTGTCCCTTCTTTCATTATAGTTTTGATAATGTTTGACTATGACTTGATGACTTACTTGTAAAAGTTTTTTTATGTGAATGAGAATTTCAGCTCGATCTCATTATATTTTAATTTTTAAGTTACTGTGCCGACACTACGGAAGGGAACTCTGTTCAACAGGACAAAATTACGGAGCTGTAGTAACAGTCGTATAAAAAAATTCAAATTCGACAAACAATTATTCATATATTTTTTAAAATTACAATTGAGTGTAATTTCATTTATTTTAATAATTTAAGATCGTTAAAATATTCTAAATTTATCGTTAAGTTTGACAAAGAGACTGGTAAAGCTACACCATCTTTCTAATATTTTGTAGGTCTTAGTCACAGAATTACACAATATCAAGTTTATGGGTCTTTCATAAAACATCTACATGAAATAACCTTTAATAGTTTATATCACTTATGATTTTTATCAAATTATTTTGAAAACATATGGTGTAAAAATATTGGTATATGGTTTACCTCTGATCCCAGAGCCCAGTGCTGGTTCTCCGGTGTAATTGACCAAGGATAGCGACAAATTCCGATGATAAGTATACCAGAACAAGCTTGTAAAATGTTCAAAATATCAAATGTATTTATTTTATTCAAAACAAATCTTGCAATGAATTGTGAAAATACTGTTCTTTAAGAAAGAATGTTGTTTGTTATTAAAAAAGGATTTCAAAAACGAAAAAAGGTTGGGACAAATTCCGGAAATCGTAATTCGTTCTTTTGTAAATTAAACTGCATTTAAAGTGTATTTATTATTATAAATTTACAAACTTTGATACAAAAAACTTGTTAAATATATAACACAAATACCAGTGTAGTTTTGATGGTTTAAACTTTTAATAGCATTTTTTAAAATATTGGGGTAGGGGAGAGAGTCCTTATTATATCTCGACAAAAGGCAAATGTTTTTATTAATATATATATATATATATATATATATATATATATATATATATATATATAATTATATATATATATATATATAATTATATATATATATTTTATGTATAAAATTCAGAAAATCCCAATTCAGGGATCTTCTTGCCGATGGTGCCGAGAACTACCTTAAGGAAAGTTTTTTTTAATTTTTTTCTTTTTGTGCGTTAGCTAAGTGGTCAACCATGTTAAACTTAAATGATTGTATTATTTATCTTCATTTTGAAAATCTTCTATATACTCACCATCTGGATATTTAAGCCGAGATATTAGCTCGGTATTTTATCTAAACATTTTCATAATGAATAATCCGTACAGAATACAGACCAAAAACAACATTAAATGGAGCTTTGATTGTTTCATCTGCTGCTTACGTCTCACATACATAGGTCAATCTATCACACATTGATTCAAAATAATTTTATCATATCATTTGCCCTTTATTGCAACTGTTTAATTCGCTTTTCTCGTTCAAAACTGTCTTTCGTATCTGACATTGAAACTTTATCTTGTTTTCTTGACTGTAATGTTTTTGTTTCGTCTAATAAATCTTGTTCCTATGTAATATTCTTAATACGTCAAAAATAACGGTGATCAACGTATGATCATTTTAAAAGCTTATTCTTTAATTAACAAGACCAACAACAATTGGTACATGTAGAAGACTAATATTATTTGAACGTATATGTTTACACATTGTAAATTTCCACATATTTATTTATGAAAAACAAGCATGTATATACATTTGTTATATGCATGTATGCATGTGTGTGTGTGTTATTTTCACTATTGTTTATGCATTCACACATGTATATATTTTCATGACACTATGATGTGGCATGTAAATGCATGTCAATTTATGTTGAAAACTTACTGCATTTAAAGACATTGATTGCTCATGGTATTTCGTTTTAAAGTCTTCCACTTTAATCTCACGTGTTCTTCTAAACAACTGTATACGAGTGTATACACCCACTACCCGTGTAATAGCAATGTCACCCTTGTAAAAAGTTGCTTGTGTCGTAGTAAAAAAAATTTTAAAGGCATTGACCGTCAAAAACCCTACTCTGTACATCAAAAATAAAAATTATCCATTTGATATATTCTCATGTAAGTAGTAGTATTTGTCGTTTGTAGATGACGTAAGTATTTAACTTTTAAGTATCAAAAATGGGAAAAAAGTATGATATTGATCTGTGAGTTCATTTAAGATCTCACAACTTCAAGCTTTTTATTTCAAACATAGATTTATTCGCCATAATTATCTTTTATTCAAACTGATTTTTGTCAATTTCGAAAATTGCATTTGATGCGTAAACGAAGTTGATACAATCGAACATAAACTGTTTAACTGCAATTTACTTAAACTATTGCCATTATTTTTGGATTTGTTGGAATGACTTAAATAATTGAAACAGTTCCTTTATATCTAAAGACATAATTTTCGTAATCTACACTAAACAGCATAAAACTACAATTGCAATCAAATACAATGTCATATATTGTTTGAATGATTGAAAAGATGGTACTGAAAAATTAGTCTAAAATCGTCTGGCGTATTTAATTTATTTTAAAGGAAATAGATATTACTGATTATTCAATATATATATATTGATATTATATAATGGAGACAAAGAAATGAATAAGAGCTGAATATATATATATATATATATATATATATATATATATATATATATATATATATATATATATATATATATATATATATATATGATTGACATCGCTTCATATGATTGTTTCTAATTTTCAGTTCCAATGATCTTAAAATAACTTGCTAACTTATTTTGTTACTATCTCCTTAATTTTCTTATTCACTCGATCACCTTTTAGTGTTTTTAAAACCTTACCAGTTCGAACATAGGCTGGTATTACTGCATCTAATAAATTTGCAGTGCAACTTGGTTTCTGTAAGACTATGCAATTCTTATCAATATCGAAAAAAAATAACAAAATTGAATAATAATAATAATAATATAAATTGTATAACAAAAAATTAAATCCCCATATCCAATATACTAAGACGAGAAATTTCAAATGTGACAGTTTTTTTAAAAAATGTTCTTAAATTAAAACAAACTACATAACACGTTTTATATTTATAGTTTTTAATCGCCTGGATGGATACTCTATAAACATTATAAAGTCATTAAATCCGTTAGATTCTTGGCAATGTTACAAAGATACAGAAGATATGTTGCCCACCAATTTATCACCATCTCATATATGCCAAAGTCTTGGAAGATTCGTAAAGTTTTCCAGGGAAAGGGCCACTGCAGATAATAAGGGGGATAAAGCAGTTATAAATCTGTGTGAACTTGAAGTATACGGTGAGTATAAAAATATGTATTGATTTTATCAATTTAAATGTTTATTATGTACCATTATTAATATAGCATTTTATTCATACTGAAAGAAATAAAGCAAAATTAAAAATAGGTTTTATGTATAGGACATATGATTCGAAACAAATGTTACGGGCAACATCCCAGGTTCTTTAATAATTGATTGAATCGTATTAAATCGATAATTTTTTTGTCTAACCTATTGTTAATTTTCGTTTTATAAAAACTTTACATGCATGTTGTCTAAAAAAGGTAAAGTGAACCTTGCATTACATAAAAGAGGACGATGAATACATGGAGATTGATAAATTTATCGAATTATAATCTTTGTTTTGTGTCATATTTTCATATTGATTTTTTTCTTTTTTCACAATTATTTGCCAAATGAAATAGATGTGTAATGACGCGAATTGTATTTTATCTCTAATCATCCTTGGTTGACGTAATGTATTTTTGTTGTAAGTGTCTATAGAGTTCGATGCCAGTTTATGTGCTACACTGCATGTAGTTTTAAAAGTTGGAGATACTGTGTCAATTGTTTTCCCATGCATTTTATAACGAATATTTTATCAAACTTTTCGGTCTTAGTGTCACTGATGAGGAATGACTTTCCGAAATGTGCACATCTCGCACATCAAAATTCAACTGGTATTTGTGTTATATATTTACTACTCCTGAGCGGGTGCCGCTGCTGGTGGAGTGAAACTCCCCGAGGGTATCCATAACTCAGTAGGCAGTACATAGTACTGTCAGAAAATGTACCATTTAGCAAAATTTTCAGCTGCCTTAAATTTTAAAATTCGTTTAAAACTAAGGTTTGTTCCCTCATGCAAAACATTCCTTAGCTGGATTTGGATTTATATAATTTTGGAACTTAAGATTCATTAATTTCCAACTGTTTGGCATATGTTTTTTATTATCAAACTTTTCGGTCTTAGTGTCACTGATGAGGAATGACTTTCCGAAATGTGCACATCTGGCACATCAAAATTCAACTGGTATTTGTGTTATATATATATTGTTTAATGATTGAATTTAGGGAGAGCCAGTTCAAAATCAGATATTAAAAAATCGATTTTTAAGAAAGAATATCATGATAACGATATGTTTTTCTGTGATCTGACATGGATAGTGTACAATATTTAAGATTAGAAAAATTATATAACACTTTTCTAAAGATTGATCTGCTTAAATAACGCTATTGCTATATGTTATTAAATGAATGTACTGACGCCGCTTTTAAACTACCCTATTATCTTAGGGTAGTTAAAATCTCTTGTGGTAAATAAAAACTGATTTCATGATTATTATCTAATGGTATGTAATAATCGAAAGTTGTTCAATACATTTCATTATGAAAAATATTTAAAAAAGTAATCTTTTAAGAAGAAAATATCAAAACATACGTCACATACGTTCATTTGCCAAAATATTTTTCTGTTTTAAATTAAGTACAGGTAAAATGTTCTTCTTAACACTTTATTCAGCGATATGAATATTAAAAATATTATAAGTGAATGACCTAAGTGCATTATTTAATGCTACAGCAGAAGCTCTTTATTGCGATACTTCTCAAAATGCCCTTCATCGCATTATTAAAAATAGTCTATAAAGTAAGTAATTACTGGCCTTGGCTAGCAAATGTTTTTTCTATTTTTTTTCTTTTTTAAAGAATAGTCGTTTTTAAACTTAGCAGAGTTACCTCTTTGGAATTTTACCAATCTTGTTTTGTATGAATTTCATTTGATGTAATTGACTATGCATTTTAATCACACTAAAAGTTTTATTACATAACTCAGTAGGCAGTACTTTGTACTGTCAGAAAATGTACCATTTAGCAAAATTTTCAGTCGTATAAAATTTGTGATTTATTTCAAACTAAGGTTTGTTCCCTCATGCAAAGCATTCCTTAGCTGGATTTGGATTTATATAATTTTGAAACTTTAGATTCATTATTTTCAACTGTTTGGCTCATATATTTTTTATGTATCAAACTTTCGGTCTTAGTGTCACTGATGAGGAATTAATTTCCGAAATGTGCACATCTGGCACATCAAAATTTAACTGGTATGTGTATTATATATTTATTACCCCTGAGCGAGTACCGCTGCTGGTGGAGTAAAACTCCCCGAGGGTATCCATAACTCAGTAGGCAGTACTTTGTACTGTCAGAAAATGTAACATTTAGCAAAATTTTCAGTCGTCTAAAATTTGAGATTTATTTAAAACTAAGGTTTGTTCCTTCATGCAAAGCATTGCTTAGCTCGATATGGATTTATATAATTTTGAAACTTTAGATTCATTATTTTCAACTGTTTGGCTTATATATATTTATGTATCAAACTTTTCGGTCTTAGTGTCACTGATGACGAATTAATTTCCGAAATGTGCACCTCTGGCACATCAAAATTTAACTGGTATGTGTATTATATATTCAATAGGTTATTTTTGTTGTTTACATTTTTGTTGAATTGTCGTTTTTTTAAATTAAGATTCATTAATCTTACTTAATGTAAGCCATATGAAACAATTCATCATTGAAATGAAAAGTAAAGAATTTTTATTTAAACTGGTTTTTACCACCTGTTTGGCTTTTTTAAGTTCATGTGTAGGCAATATATATATATATATATATATATATATATATATATATATATATATATATATAGTGTTGTAGCAATATACAGGTCCTCAAGAAAACTTTGCACCCCCTTTAAACAAAGACAAATTTCAATATTTACAGACATATTTCATTTCTATGTCAAAGCAACGACTTACTATATATAAATTGCGAAATTTGAACGTGTTATATATGCACATTTCGGAAATCATTCCTCATCAAAGTCACTAAATGCCGAAAATTTAATAGATAAAAATAAGCAAAACAGTTGCGAATAAATCAATCTTAAGTTCCAAATTATATGAATCGAAATTCCGCTAAAAATACTTTGCATAAGGGAACAAACCTTATTTTTAAATAAATTTCAAACTTTAAGACGGCTGAAAACTTTGCTTAATGCTAAATATTCTGTCAGCTCAAAGTACTGCCTACTGAGTTAAGGATACCCTCGGGAGTTTTCCCAATCAGCAGCGTAACCTGCTCATAGGTAGTAAAAATAATATATATATATATATATATATATATATATATATATATATATATAACAAAAAACATGATAAATTTTGCCGTGCCATATGTGCACATTTCGAAAACCCATTCGTCATCAGTGGACCTACGGGCCGAAAATATGATAATAAAAAACATAAGCCAAACAGTTGCAAATAATTAAATCTAAAATTCCGAATTATATGAATCAAAATCCAGCCAAGGAATGTTTTTTTTTTTTTTTTTTTTTTTTTTTTTTTTTTTTTTAGCACAAAGTGCTACCTACTGCTTTATGGATATTTTCAAGAATTTTTTTCCACAAGCGGCGGTACCCGCTCAGGGGTAGTTAATATGTTATAAAAATACCTGTGAAATTTTGAATTTTAATTAAATCATTATACCGCCTTCACAATGCATCTGTATTTCGTCCGGCCACCCCTCGATTTTTACAGCGACTCCCAAGGTCATGCTTTTATAAAGACTCCCCTAAGGTTAGTTCTATCAATACTGTTCCAAAGGAAAGTAATATAATTTCGCAGTTCGACATTAAATGTTGGTGTATCTGGGGCTACTCTTTCATTAATGAAGTCCCAAACATTTTTCATCAGAGACAAATCTGGATAACTTGAACCCCAATTAAAACCTTTTTACTCTTTTGTTTTTTAAGAACGCCAGGGTTATTCTGGACGAATGACAAGGGGCGTTGTCCTGTTGAAAAACCTTTTTGTTATAAGAAAATACTAAACATTTTCAAAGAACATCTAATTCATTTATTATAAGCCACTGGTGTGTATCGTTATTTAATGTTTCGGACATTCTTTTTAAGACACCTGGCCCATAATGTGAGATAATGTCCCATACACAGACTTGTGCAGGATACTTTGCTGTCGTTTTAATGCATCTTGCAATGTACTTTTCATACATTACTGTTGGAAGCTACAAAACAAGATAAGTCTGTAAACAATTTTTTCCCAAAAATATTTGGTTTTAATTTTATGTCTCCTCGCCCAAGAAATATTTTTGTGAGCAATTGTTTCCTCTCTTGTACATAACTACCAAAACCTTGCTGAGAGAGACTCTTTCGGATTGTCCCCCTAGAAACTGTATTAAAACCAAAAATTACTTAAAAGTTTTCTTGTTTCTTTGGCCTTGTACTCTTTTTCTTTTTTTTCTTAATTAAATCTTTTTTCACCGCGAATAACTAAACAGCCGAGCACCATATCTACCAGTTTTGAATTTCACTGGTGATTTATAGTGTTTGTTTTCTTTTTATGTTTTTTTTTTTTAAATAAAAAGATTATGTAGCTATACACAAGAAAGTTACTGAATATTTATTCAAATTTAAGGTAAAATTGTCTTTTTTCAATTCATACTTATATATAATAATTTCAAGATTCCACATTCAATAGCTAAAAGCAGAAATAACATTACGTATTTTTATCGTTTCTAAAAATTCTTTGAGAATAATACGCTTAATATATGAAAAACCCATTTTTTCGAAAATACAGAAAATGTATTGGGGTTGCACAAATTTCTGGAGGTACCTGTATTTATATCAATAATTCATTCTAGTGAGGTAGCAATAGAAGTAATGCCACATAAATGTTTGAGGTAGAACGGTTTCATATGTTTTATTAATTATTTAATCTTGACATCATAATGCTTTATCGGGAACACCATAGATTGATTGTACTCCTATTATCGAGACATAACTGATGCATTAGAATTTGCAGAGAAAGGGTCGAGATTAAGTATATGAAATATTATTAATTGCTTTAAATGTCTAAAACAAGGGTGTCCACAGGGCCGATATGGCAATAATATGTGTAATCTGACATGCGGCGTTGGTTGCCTTAACTCTAGATGTGATCCAGACAATGGACACTGTAATTGCAGCATTGGTTGGACAGGGGTCAACTGTAATGATTCTCGTAAGTAACCTTTACAACTTTTTCGCACTTAACTCGACATGTGATCATCTTTTTTGTTCGTGTCAAGCCCACTTTGATAAAATTGATTGCTTCGTCACATCTTCATAGATTTTAAGACATAGGTTTTTTCTGTTTTCTGTTAAGTAATAATAATAGTGCTGTGTTAAATAAAAAGTGAATTCTTTAAAACAAAGCGACAAAAATTGTATACATTGTATTTTATGCGAAAGCATTAAGTTTTTAACTGAGGTAAAGTTCTTTTATTTATTGCTAGTTGCAATGAACTATTACAAGAAAAAATAGAAACACTCCACACTTAAAATTTCTTAAAAGCCATAACAGTGTAATTTCGTTTGAATCTTCATTCCATATTGCAATTGTTTAAGTAAGATTATGTATACTGTAACATTGCAAAACTGTCGATAAAGAAAAATAAATATGTTAAGGAAATACTTATCAGCCTGTTGTACTAAATATATGACCTTAAATTTGACTAAAGAAATTTTACCTTGTGAATTTTCTTTAAACACATGTTTTTTTTTACTTTTCGATATGAAAGTTTATCAAAGCTAAATAAAAGTCATCATCCTAAAATCGTGATGGTTAACTTTTGAAACGTTTTATATTATTTTTTGGTTAATAGCGAATGCAAAAGGACGTATAGCAACCGTTAATGTTTTGAAATTCTAAATAAATAAATACATCAAATTTTATAAATTGGAAAGTGTGCAATAATCAGTTTATAAATGGTGTTTATAATGATTTATTTGGACTTAAAACGTTAACTTATAAAACAATAAACTATTATTTAGATTGCTTCGCATGACAATGACAGTTTTTTTTAAAACTATAACTTATTCAGTTCGACAAAACACACGAATAAGCAAAGAAATCATACTCATTTTGCGCCATATGTTATCTGAAAAAACCAACATGCATCGCTTTGTTCATTTATAAATGTGATTGTAAGTATTTAATGTTTTAATTGAGTTTTCATAAATTATTGAATTCGCGGTTTTAACCCGTTTTTCGAAAAACAATTATATTTTAATCTGTAGAGTGTAAACCTGGTCAATATTTAAATGGTGGAAATTGCATTAACTGTCCTTTACAATGCAAAAATAAAACATGCAATACTGTTAATGGAGAATGTCTATACGGATGTGTACCGTCTTTTTATGGTGCATTATGCAATTTGACATGTCCCGATAATTGTAAAAACAGTTTGTGCGGGAGAAGCACTGGAGAATGTCTTGGTTGCAAATCTGGGTTTTATGGTAAAACATGCAACAAACCTTGTCAATGGAATTGCAAAGCGAAAGAGTGTATACAGGATAGCGGAAACTGTTCAAGTTGTAATCCACCTTTCAAAGGAAACAAATGCACAGGTAGTATTTTATAAACCAGAACTCATATATAGTTATCTTTTTTTTTTTATTGTAGTTTTTTAAACTCTATTTTCTTTAAATAATATGTACTTAAAATATGAAATATTATATATCTTTTAACCTTTCTTAATATTGCAGATAAATACCTTTATGTAAAGTTTGGTAATATTAAAAAGAGATATATCCTTAACTAATCGCAAAAATCTTTGTTTTACGTCAATTTCTCTTGACCTTCTCACACTAGATTCTATCATAGGTAGAGGTGGGTAAAAACACTTCGGTTAGCACATTTTTAAAAAACTCGGTCAATATAGGATTGAGATTTAAAAAAGCTCAGGTACTGACTTTTAAAATTATTTAATCTAACCCCACCGATTTGTTACGACGAAAACCCTGTGTTTAATATCGGTCAGATAATCGGTCTTAATAAAATTAAGCTTGTGGTTTATCGGTTGCAATTTGAAAATATTTGAAAGTTCAATTTACATAAAATACTTTTTTTCAAATTTGATAATTGTTGAATTTTGAAAAAGAGGTATTGTTGACAACTATTAACGTTCTGTTCTCGGAATGCAGTCACTACAATTGTGCAAGGAAAATGAAAATGAATTTGAAATATTGAACTTATTTTCGAATTTAATCTCTGCATTTTTAAAAAAAAAGCCAAATAAAAAATTAATTAGATCATCTTTATGAGAATGACTTGAGATGAAATTGGATACAACATTTATATTTTTAATTTTAAATTTTAAAAATTCTAAATTTTAAAATATGATAATAAATGTACATTTATTTATTTATTAATAATTGATTCTCAAATGAAAATGGCAGGTTCGTTTTAATGTTATCCGAACCAATTTTACGTTTTAAAGATAAAAACGTAGGAAACCTTATTTAATTAATTTTTCTGTTTGATGTTTTGTGTGTGTCCCTTCAACAAAGTCGTGAGCATGTTTTTAACTATTCAAAGAAAAGTGTCTACTTCTTTGTAGAATGTGTTGTTGGATTCTATGGCAAAACATGCACAAAATGTTCAGAAGGATGCACAAATGGAACTTGTAATCAAATGGATGGCCAATGTACTTGTAACTTGTCGTATTTTGGATACATATGTAACCAGTCCTGTTCAACCAATTGTAAACATCCCAGATGCAACAAAACCAATGGTGATTGTTTGAATGGTTGTAAAACCCCGTCTTTTATAGGCAAAAAATGTGATGGTAATATGTTTTTGTGATTTCTTTCCTACAATCTAAGGTTTAATAAATATTTAGTCAACGACTTTTAAGGTATTTATAAACGATTAAGGTCTTTCTATCGGTTAGTCATGTATATTACATAGACTACGATAACAGTCTTAACTGGGACGAAAAACGTTAACTGTTTTTACTAAATCATACTTTACACCTCATATACTATCGTCGAAAAAAGTAGGAGACATTATTAACGATTTCATGTCGTTTTAAGGCAATGATAAAAGGTATTTAATGATTTGTATGCAGTTAAATGTGGGGGTATTAAAAAATCAAAATGAAGGTTATTTTATTCTAAAAGGCATGTAAAATCACTCATGATTTTTTTTGTTTACAATCTGTAAATGCTTTTTATATTTTAATTCCTTTATTTCTGAAGATAAATGAACAAAATTTGTTTTGATAATGCAGGTATTTTATAAATATTTGTAATTGCTTTGTCGTTATTTTTATTTTATAAGCATTTACTTTTTTGGGTAAACTTTCAACCATAAAAAAGGAACTTGCTACAATGAATGGTAGTTTATTAGTTGACACTGCCTATCACGTAAAGAATTGTCTTTACATTTTAGTAATCTTTGAAGTTAAGTAACTCGAATTAAAAAGTGAAATCTTGAATTGAGATTTAGTTTTATAACTATGCAATTGATACTTTAAGGTCATACAAAAGAGCATTTTGATTCTATCCCTGTTGCTATACCAGTTCTATCTTCTATCTTAAAAAAATATTTGTAAATAAGTACGAAAGAGTAGATAAAATGATTATGTTAAACCATCTGAGGAGTTAAGACATATATCTTTGAATCGTTTATATCTAGTGCTCAACAGGGATTCTTGTTTTTGGGTTAAACACCATACAGAGGGGAAACAAAAATATACTGAAGATACCATCAACAAAATGTGAAGAGTTTTTGGAAGACAACATATTTGTTGTGTTTTGCAATTTAATTTTGCAACAATCAATCGGTATACCAGTGGGCACAAAGTGTACAACTTTGCTTGCTGACTTGTTTCTTTATTCATATGAATCAGAATTTTTACAGAACCTTTTTCAAATCTGGATAAAAACTGTCGCTGAATATTTTATTAACATATAGATATATAGATGCCGTTCTATCTCTAAATAATCCCACATTTGGAGATTATGTAAATGTCATCTATCCAAGTTCTTCTCTACCTCAATTATGTCACCCATGAAAGATTACATCTTTAGCTATACGACAAACGTGATGACTTTATTTTTCCTACTGTCAACTTTCCGTTTCTTTGCAGTAATACCCCAGCTTGTTCCTGCGTATGATGTATATGTTTTACAGTTAACACGTTATGGCATAGCTTGTTCCTACTATGGGGACTTTCTACAAAGCAAACTGCTTACAATTAAAATTTTGACACAAGAATATTGCAAGCCTAGGCTAATCAAGGCCCTTTAAAAGTTTAAAAGTTTTATGGCCGTCATCACAATATTGTTGATAAGTATGAAGTCACTGTATCCAAACATATGATATATATATTTGACTTACCACAGTTCCTTTTCCTTTCATTCTCAATGTTGACTTACACGTGGCGGGTGTAGCTAGCTAGACAGGATTACCCTTTCGAAACACCCGGCCTCACTTCCTTGATGGAATATACGTGTATTACAAAATTTGCTAGCTTTCAAAGTTTTTACTTTGTTTTTTGGGATTGTGATTTGGACCAGGACTGGTATGTTTGTGTTTTATTATTTTAAAGATTTATCATTTTTCAATTTAAATATTCTGAAAGCTAAATATCTTACTTAACTTAATTTTATAACAAAAACATGACCTAAACATCTAATATGAAACCGTTCTTTTAAGTTTAGAGTGTAGTCTGTGTATCTGATATTGTGATATGGACAAGGACTGGTATGTTTGTTTTATTAAATAATTAAAAGAAACAAAGTAAAAAAAAAGATTCCTTATTTTGATCTTTCATTTTTACATTCAATGATTTTACAATCAACTATAAAAAAAACTTATTTCATATAAAGAAATGTATTAGGAAACTTGTTAAGTGTTTTATGGTTATTTGTAGACTGTTCTAAAGGATTTTATGGCGAATTATGTAACTTAACATGCAATGAAAACTGCGAAGATTGTGATCGTCATACTGGAGATTGTTCCTCATGTAAACCTGGCAAAGAATCGAACGAGCAATGTTCAAGTAAGTTGTGAAATCCCATGTTCAAATCAATTTGCCTTTTAAACACATGATGAAACAAGTCTACTTTATAGATTTGTACAAAAACTTATCGAATGGGCGTTTCAAGATGCCAGTTATTAAGAAAATGATAAACTCTAATATATTTAATTTAAAGACTTTGAGCTTCTTTTTTATCAAAAAGTCATTGATTTTAAACATAGAACATTTTCGGTAATTTAGTAATTTTCCTTGAATAAGGCATTTTCATCGCATATAAGAGCAATTCGTTGCAGTATGATTTAGATTTTTTATTAATTGAAATTCATAAAATTAGGGGGGATTTTGTCAAACCTTGTAAGGCGATTTGTTTTCAAAAGTACAATACCAATGATAATTAAAAATTGTTAATCAAACTGAAATGAGACAAATTTTCATACAACGTTTTAGTAACTGCCTACACGAAAAACACAAAAATAATAATTTCCAAAGACATTATAAGAAATAATTTATACAATATCTGAAAGGCAGACATTAATAATAAACTTTGATGTAATGATCGATGAAATTAAAAGTTTAATCAAATAATATTATACCATAGGATCGCAGGTTGGCAATGAAGGATCGGGACACAAGCAAGCTAGTACTGGGCCAATTATTGGCGGATCGGTAGCTGCCATCGTCGTTGTTATTATTCCGGTTGTAATTTTTTTGTTTCTTAAGAGCAGGTATTCAGGTTTTTTTTAGACTCCTGTCTTTATGTTATTTTTAGTCGTCTTGAGTGACATTATATGTGTTCTTGGTTATTTTAGCTGTTGTTTTATGCTAAGTCAATATTAAGAATTGTAGAATATTAAATAAACTTTATATAATCAATAATTTTCAATAAATGGTTAACTCGATAATTTTTTAAGATATTGTTTTTCATTCGTATTTTGAACATCTATTGTTATACTTCTTGTTAATCTAATCAATGAACTTTTTCCTCATTTTTAGTTTGTTAATTGTTATCTTTAAAAATTACAACGCAAAAGATTTTTTTTAAAAAAGTGAAATATTATCATTTTTGTTCTCGTAAGTATGTAAGACTTTTTCTTGACTTTAAATTTTATGTAGAAAAAGAAACTCTGGAAAAGACAATAAATATGAGAACCAAATAACCTTTGGCTTGCAGGAAATGGACCAAGGTATAAGAGGTTTGTACGGTATTGTTAAAAGAACGAAATTCCTAAAATCTCAAACATTTAGGGCTGCTGTCATTAAAGATAACTTTACAAATAGTTTTGATCATGTGACGATTAATTACTTACTACTTCATCGATGATGCAAAAAATATTATAATGTTATATATAAAAATCAAATCAAAACATCGGGTAAGTTTACAGTGTTAATACCTACTTCTTATCAGTTATTATCATTCTTTTTTATTTTGATTTATTTATTTTTAAATGTCCATACCAAACTGATAAAAACTGATTATTTGATGTGCCACATTTTATGACTAGCTGATCTCAGGAATCAAAAGGTTTATTATAAAGTTTAAAGATTTGACGTATTACCTACTAAGAAAAAGTTCAATAAATTTTTTAATTAACAATGTGTTAAATCTTTGATGTTTTTATATAATTTTGTTAAGATAAACACCTTAAATTAACACCTTTTAAATTTTAAAATCGTTGTTTGCTTTGTAAAGGCAATCAAACACGTATTCAACATAATTCAAAATATTAACCTATATATTACAAATTAATGTCAAGGAATTTACTATGGAAAATCATTCTGATGTGATTAGAAATGCTCTAATTCGCCTTTTATATATTTGTTTTGCGATTTAACAGCAAAACTTAGATAATGGTATAATAAAACCGGGCAATTCTGTAAAATAAATATGCAGCAAAAATAAAAAAGACCTTATGTAAAATGTACATGATGCTACACAAGACGGAATCGCATCTTTAAGCACCTTTAAGCCGAGCTTAAAGATGCTTTAAGATGGTTTAAAGGTAAATTAAAGACACTGCCATCTTTAATCCTGGCTTAAATGAATGGATGTATGGATGGATAGATAAATCGATATAGAAAGAAAGAAAAAAGGGGAAAAAAGAAAAAAATGGGTGGGTGGTTGAATAAATAAATAAATAAATAAATCATCAATCAATCAATAAATCCCTAAATAAATAAATAATACAATTAAATAATAAGAATGGATAAATTATTAAATAAATTCAAAGGGTGGATGGATGGTTGAATGCATGTATGCATGGATGGATGGATAAATAAATAAATAAATCAATCAATTAATAAAGGATGGATAGTTGAATGGATCGATGGATAAATTAATAAAAATAAAGAAAGAGAGAAGAAAAGGAGAGAAGAAAAGAATAGATAGTTGATTGAATAAATATAAAATTCAAAATTTAATTAAAATAATAAAAGACGAATAAATTGTTAAATAAATATATAACGGATGGATGTATGGTTGAATGCATGGATGGATGAATGGATAAATAAATAAATAAATAATTAAAATGAAGTAAAATATGAATTAAGCAACTACATGTTGTTTTGATTTAGTAAATAAATAAATTACTTAAATAAATAAAGGATGTATAAATGATAAAATAAATAAATAACGATGGATGGATGGATGGTTGGATGGATGGATGGATAAATAAATAAATAAATAAATAAAATAAATAAATAAATAAAATTGAATGGATGGTTGGTTAAATAAATAATGACATAAATAATGAAATGATAGACGGATAGATGAATGAATAAAAGATCAAACGTTATTTATCTAGCCGAAGTATTTGTTAATTCTGTGCCAGAAGTACTAAAGTATTAATTAATTAACATATAGGACTGAAAATGATAGGTGTAGTGTATTGATTCTCAAACTTTTTATAAATCTGCAGTTTCTCTCGGAAACAAAATACTTCAAGTAAATTCTTAATACAATCAATTAACCATGAATGACCCGCTATTTTGAACCTAAATACATGGCCATAAAAGGTTTTATTTTTAAATTGAAATAATATTTAACACAGAAATGGTAATTCTTTCTCGATAATCAGTCCAAGCAATTGTGTACATGACACAATTTTTTTAAATTCAAGACATTAAAAATTCAAAATAAATATTTAAAAAAAACACATATTAATCAAAAGATTAAAAATGCACGACAGGACTGTGAACGCTACATTAAAACTCTTCATTTCAACATGTTCAACATGCGTTTATTACCATTTCAATTTCTTATATTGGAAATTGATAACTTTAAGCGGGTAGGGTGAAAATAAGGATCATGGTTAAACCGCCCTGGAACTTGTTGTTTGAAATCTGCATCGAAAGATTCAGGCCCGTGCTTTGTTATTATTTAACAATCGCTTATACATATCAATTTGATAATAATTCGAGGACACGTTTTTTACATAAATATTAATCTATAGCTTATAAGGTATTTATAAATATTATTTCTTTTTACTGCTGTTTCTTTATATCTTTATATTTCGGTATCCCATTATACAGATCTCTCTCTCTCTCTCTCGATCTCTCTCTCTCTCTCTCTCTCTCTCTCTCTCTCTCTCTCTCTTTACGTCAAGCTTCTCTCCGCCTGGGTTTGAATCCCACTCAGAACAGATCCTAGTGTGAGAAAGTTTGTCAGTTTGCTTGCCGAAGGTCGGTAGTTTTCTCCGGGCACTCCGGTTTCCTCCACCATCCAAGAACTGACCGCCTCGAAATAAATGAAAGAATCTTGACTTGCATCGGTCTTATATTATAAGTTTATGAATTTATGAATTCTCTAAATGAAATATCACAAAGATTACATTATGACGACATTAAAAATGTTTAAAAATATTTGTCAGTTTGCGTGCCGCTTGTCGGTAGTTTTCTATGAACATTTCAGTTTCTTCGATCCCTGTAATACCCCCCCCCCCCGAGAGAAGTTTATAAACTTATAATTTGACAGGGCATAACCCCCCCTCTCTCTCTCTCTCTCTCTTATACAACGTAAAAGCTATCCCTGATTAATTCACAATCTTTGCTGTCCTAAAACATCGAGTTGATTTTGCTTCATTCGTTCTTTTTTCTTCCTTATTAGAGATAGGTATTCAATATATTTATTTCTAATTTTTTTTTAAATATTTTTATTTGTCTTGAAAAGTATCTGTGTATCCAATATTATTATTCATTTCAATTAAAAACTAAATTAGAATTTTTAATTATCAACAATTTCAATTTACAAAATAGTCTAAAAAACTTTTTTCTGTATCAAAAATGAATAAAACAATTTCAACATCAGAAGTGTACTTAGATTAAGATTCTACAAATGCATATTAATGTCTAAAAATAACTATTTGTTGAATTAACAATCTAATTAACTGATTATGTCAGTCAGATAAATAAGTATATTACAGGTGAGGTTTGACATTCCTGCCTTCCTTTGATATATGAATGATTTATTTTTCTTTAGAATAAAAGATTGATTAATTTATTCTATAGAATTAAAAAAAAACATTATCATAATATTTAAAATGAAATATTAAAAACGGAGTAAAGTTACATAAACTTGCATATTTTCTAATCAAAATCTGATGTTTTTCAAGAAATGGTCACATGATCACATTTCCTTAGGTTTATATAAATCATTTGTCCCTTTATATACATCCTACCCCGTGGCCTAATGGATAAGGATGCAGTGCCTTGCAACCAAAGGATAGCGAGTTCCAACCCCGCTCAGGACGAGTAATATAGGTAAGATGTAACACAATGAGTTATGATATAATGTGATGTAATTGATAAAGATAATAATGACAAAATAGATTTAAAAATAAAGAAATAAATATGAATAAAAAAGTAATATAAATAAATAATGAAATATAACTTTTTCATGTAAAAAATATACAGGAAAATAAATAACATATGAATTATAATCTTTTTAAAAATATTATTTTGTATATTTTTTTAAAAAATAAAAGAAATATTTTTTTAAAAATAAAAAAATTTGAAAATATATAGGACAGTAAAAAATTGAATTATTTTTTTTTTAATATCATTTTGTATAATTTTTTAAAATAAATTTTTTTTATAAATAAAAACATTTTTTTTTTACTTCTTAAATAAATAAAGTAATTAATTAAGCAATAAATATTCCTTTCTACCAATAATAATTTTTCTGTGCTTAAAGATGGCTTGACGATTGCTTAAATACATCTTTAAGCAACTTAAAGATAGCTTAAAGGTGGTTAAAGACATATTTAAGACATCTTTTAGCCACCTTTAAGCTAGCTTAAAGATGATATTACGTCTTGTCCTATTTGGTCTGTTGTCATAGCTTAAGAATACAATTGGTCATTTTAGCTAAAACATTCCCTTTCTTTTCATTTCAATTTTTTCCTAAATATTAAAGATATCTAGTAACAGTTTGGTTTTAAATATAAGTAATAATATATGCTTCCTTATAATAATGGATTTTGTTTTAATGCGTGAAAGTGAATTTTTATTCGATTCCGGTCAGATATGTTTATTTTTTCCTCGTTTTTCTAGTTATTTATGATGTACAACCTAACTTTCTTCTCCTTTTTTCATTTCATTTTCTAGATTATCAGAAAGTTAAACCAGACAAACATGAAAATAATATTAAAAAGAGTATTGCGTCAATCAAAAATGAAAACGACTATACTAATTCACGTGAAGTTTATATGAATTTGACCTTGACTGAAGTCCCAATCTCAGAATTGAGTAGTTATATATCTAAAAGGGCAGCTGAAAAAGAATTTGAAGCTGAGTATGATGTAAGTCATGTTTTAAATATGCATTATATAACAAAACATAACAAGAGATTTATAAAACAAATATAGATGTGAAGCAGATGTCTTTAAAAAACTGTAATGTCAAATTCTACCTTTTTTCTCACAGTATGTAAAAGATTACATTTTACACATGAAGTAATTTTTAATCATTAATTATTTTCATATTTTGAAAACCTTTACATAAAAGAAGCAATTGGAAATTGCACTTTGGTTTTGATTAAACTTAAATTTTGTATTGTTCAGATAAAGGGTTTAAATTAATAATTTACAAATGGCCAACCATACATCTGTAAAATACAAGTTTTTAAATAGACTTTATACCCGACTTTTGTTAGTATATATAAGAGAAGTAGGACAAAATAACCGAACAGTAATAATAATTGTAATAATAATAACAAATATTACAAATTTCCCCGTTAACTATAAAACTGTTATACCATTATTTTAATACTGTTCTAATTTGAAATTTTATTTACTGTTATTTTAGTCATTTTTATCATTTTAGAACGTGAAATTAAATTTTTAATTTAGCGTTTAGTTTATCAAATAAAATGGCAATGCTACACGATCTTTCGTTAATTTTGGAGTCTCATCAACAGGATTTGATAGTTTTCAGGTTTTCATAAAATATGAAATTATGCTATTAATAAGTGAACGTTATTTGATTGTAAATTTTTGCGTTCGGTTTTAATTATATTATTGTGCTGTTACAAAGTACGTGTTTTACAAATATGTTTTAAATGCATAATTTTGACTGTATTTTCTATACAATCTTTGTTCTGACTTCAGTTTCAATATTGTCCTTATTATCAGGGGAGTGATATAATGTTTTTTTGTTCTCATTGTTTCTTTTCTTTTTCCTTTTTATGAATATTCTATCAGTAAATTTCTGATCAATCGATAAATTTTAATCACAGTTTTTTTTCCATTAGAATATGCAACATTTTGTTTATCGTTGTAACATAATATTTCTTCTGTTATCATTGTTATTTTGCATTAATTTAGCAAACGCTTAATTTTTTAATTTTTATAATTATTTTATTTTTTTTTTAACTTAAACTAATGTAAAAAAGTGCTTTTAAGTAACTTGTTATATAAAGATATCGCTAAGGTATTATATTTATTTTTAAAAGAAATTACCGAAAGGAATAAAACATCCCACGACTGTCGGAAAACATCCTGATAACAAGATAAAGAACAGATTCCTTACTACCTTTCCCTGTGCGTATACTGTTTTAATATCTTTGACAGGCCTAAAACACATGATGAATTTCCTAAATTCAAACTTACAAACATTTGGCTTGCCTTCAACAATTGTAATGAGTTTTCATGGTTTATATTGAAGACGTCAGAACTATAATTGCAATATATTTCGTAAATGATATAATCATATTATGTTTATACTTAGATATATTGGCTGAATATTAATCTTATTGTAATAATTATGGTTAATATATTCATTAATCTAATTTAAAAAGTTGGTATTATTTATGCAATTTTACAATGTGAAATATTTTACTTACAAGCGTTTTTTAAAATTTAAATTATCATCAATATACTTGTTACATATTATCGTATTGAAAATAAGTTGATCTATATAACCTTTATCTTTTTTTAGATGATCACTCAAGAGTCGTTTTAAAACCAATTACAACACAGCATTCTTCAGATTATATCAACGCAAATTATATAGAGGTATGTAATGTAATTTCTGTATAATTTCTTGATTACTGTTAATACATTTAAACATTTCAATTCGTGGGCTCCAATTTTCGTTGATGTCAGAAAAATACCATTTCGTTGGAAGATGAATTCGTGGGTTAAGCACCTGTAAACTTCTTCTTTTGAATGTACCGGCCAGTGATGTTTGGATAACAATTTTCCCAACTGGTAACCTCGCGATTTATTCTCAGGTTGAGTATAAGTCAGGTAATAAAGTTAATTGTCACATCCAGATCAGGCCTTCATAAACGATGATTTTTAGCAAAAAACGCCGATTTAAACTTAAAAAAAGCCGATTAAAAATATCCGAATTGGCTTTTTCCCCATAAGACAAAATCTGATTAAAAATTATTTAATGCCTGCTTGTTAACAATTAAAAGTACTCAGGACAGTGTCTCGATTCACTGAACTTCCCTATTCACAGGTAATTACCTAATACCTTACAAGTTAATTGATTACTAGTGGCTCCACGTGTTTACATCATTTCTACTAGAGTATACACCTGATCGATCCAGTTTATAGATAAT
Organism: Tegillarca granosa; assembly: GCA_029721355.1. NCBI lineage: Eukaryota > Metazoa > Mollusca > Bivalvia > Arcoida > Arcidae > Tegillarca > Tegillarca granosa. The sequence continues at coordinate 11,707,751 of CM056602.1, read as the reverse complement.
TAATAACCTCCCCTGAATTCAATCTACAAGAACTGGTTAGATTGATAACGACCGTCTTTGGGTTACCTACAACAACATGATTACGGCATTACACGTGGTTTTTTACTGTTATATGTCGATCAGTGATGGGATTTTTAAAAGATATTAATAAGCGATATTTATGAACATTTATCTATATATGTGACATTGTCACACATCGACTAATAATTTATAATTTAAACGACAGATATCCTGATGTACCAAACAGAATTCAGTTTAACTTTTTTTGACGTTTTGTTGCATTGCCAACGACTGGACAGTTATGGAAGATAAAAAGCAGTATGTTAACACCATATTTTCAAATAAAAATTCTTTTACCTATCTGATGTGTGTTTATTAAAAACAAAACAGAAAATTGTTTCGGGGGGTGATGTACCCCTGTTTGTCTACCGCCGATTGACCTTTCCGGCGTCTGTGGAGCCCTGAAATTATTTCAGATATTTGCAAATATTTTCGTTGACATGTAAATTCGTAGGTCTTGATGTCCACGAAAACAACGAAAATTGGAACACCACGAAGACTAATGATTTCACAGTATTACGTTTCTCTGTGCTTTACGATCTCATCTATTCCTTAAGCAAACACCTCTCTTTAAATTCTTAAAAAGATACAACGCACAGCGCTTAACCTGTAAAAAAATCATCTAACAAACAAAATAACAAAAAAAGTTTTGCAAGCTCTATTGGTATATTAAAAAACAATTTAAAAAAAAATTCATGTAATTTTGCTTAAGTTATTTTAATTGTTAAATCGTAATATTTATAGTATTACCTTAATGAAATACATTGTATAATAACGTTTCACATTTGATATCTTGAGAAAAGACAATCCTTTATATATTTCTTAAGCATAAGACTCGTTAATGGATTTTCGAAATGTGCACATCTGGCACAACAAAATTTAACTGGTATTTGTGTTATATATTTTAATAAAATTACTTTAAGACATTTTAAATCTACTTTTAGGGGGTAGAAGTAGGGCATACATATATAGCGACACAGGGTAAGATAACAATATCAAATTTCAGTCTTTAATCTAAAAACATTTAAGTTTTTTTAATCGGTTGTATGGCCAAGCAGGCTTCAGTTCAACAAAAGAGTTTTGATACGTTTTGGTTGTTTTATTTTTAAGAGAAAAAGTTGACGTACTTTCAGATAAATTGAAAAATACGATATTTACTGGTATGTCTGTGTTTAATTAATACAACTTATTGTAACTGTGCTTGATTAAAGGAAAACAAATAACACATTTTAAATCTACAAAAACCTAAACCTAAACGAAGCACTTTTGAAAAACTATAAGACTTAGTCATGATTGACGTTATACTAGACTTTCAATTTTAAAAGATGGTTGTTCATTTGATAAAATGATGTAATTATAGTTATACCGGGTAATTACATAATTAAAATAAAACAAACATACCAGTCCTTGTCCATATCACAATCCCAAAAACAAGGTAAAAACTTTGCAAAATAAACAAGTTGCAAATATATTTGTCTGCACATTTTGTGTTGGCTAGACATAAATGTTTCCTACTCCAAACACCTAGGACTCATTTCACCGGTGGAAGTTCTTGTGTCTAACTAAATTATCCAGATATCAATTTTTTTTCATGAGGAGGGATGTAATTTGGACTAAAACAGACATATAAGTGTTTTGTTGAGGTCAATCTGTTAAAACTGTTTAACAATTCATTTGAATATTCACCTGTTCATTTTTATATATAAAAATGTTTCTGATTTTTAGGTGAAGCCCAATGATGAAATTAACTTTTTACGATTTTCTTCCAATTTGGTCATTTCATTTACATTTATATTATGTAATATCGTTCAGCCTAAACATTAAAAAGATTATTTTATTCCCCAGGTCCAAAAACAAACACGCTGTTTGACTTCTGGAAAATGGTGTGGCAAGAAAAATCAGGAAAAATTGTCATGCTCACCAATCTGATCGAGAATGAAAAGGTATGCATTATAAATTTGTTATTCACTTCGCGTTAAACCTTGTCACTAAAAAAACAACTTATTGTTGCACATTTAATAAATATCTATAAAATATAGGTTAATGTTATAGCAAAATACGCGGCGTAGCGTACACACTGTTTAACCGTTTTCGCTGAAACCATCAGCCTCAATAACACCATTTAACTGATTAGCTTATTATAACACATAATTTCAAAGTTTTTATTTTTTGTTGAAATACCGCTTTGCGAAATAAAACCCCAAAAAAAGTGTGAAGGAATTTTTAGATGAACCGTCTTACGTTGCTGTCCCGGCTGCTCTGTCGTCCAAAATGCCTTCGTGGCCATAATGACCATCACTACAGTCATTAGCTTACTTTGCTGATTATAACGTTATTATGCTTTGCCTCTGTTGGTGAGGAGGGATAAAGAATTCCCCGTGTGTGTGTGTGTGTGTGTGTGTGTGTGTTTGTTTGTTTGTTTTTGGAGGAAATTCACTACACACGTGAGGTTACACACCAATAAACTCACTACATAATTTCCAGTCACTACATACATCCCTGTAGTAGGTTTTCAATATGTTTCAAATACGTTTTTTTAACCATTTTCTATCCAGAAAATAGTTAGTTGTATAATGTTTGGGTTTCATGTTCAAATTGGTTTTTTTTTCACACAGTCCCTCGGGTCTGAAATGGCCACTCACACACTTTGCTTTTGTTTTGCGAAGGGCAAATTTCCACGCATGCGCGACCCGGAAGTAAACAAAAAATGGCGGCATGGACATAGAACTATGAGTTATTAGGTAAGTTTGGTTTATACTTTAGACTGTGAATCGAAATTTTATCAAACAACGCAAGCAATATCGTTAAATAATTCCAAAATGCAAGTAGCGGTTTGTTTTCTACGTTAAAAAACATCTTTAGTAAGTTACAGTAGTGATCGTCGTTGCTTGAGGTAGCACGTTGATGTTTTATTTATCTACATAGGCATTATTTATATGCTTATATTTAATATTGATAGGCACTGCCAATGACGGGAAAAGCTATATATTTACTGAATGTTTCATGCAGACAAGAAGACGATCAAAATAAATTCGCTTTGTTATGATAATTCCTTATTATTTCCATATATTTTCCACTTGAAGAAGAATGACATTGGAAAATAATTCCAAACTTCAAGGAAAACATAAAGTATTATTTTATAGTCCAAGAAACACCTTTATCTCCAGTTCTGTCTCGACGGGATCTGCCCCTTTTCTTGTCATTTCATTTCGTGAAAATTATTTTATCAAGAAATTATAGTTGAGATGACAGCCTTTACTTGGCTTTTGTATTTGGCACATTTTGATCTCATATCATTAGTAGAGGGTAGGTGTAAACTGCAAAGGGAAAAATATAGGTTAAGAGGCAGTTTTTAATAGATTTTATTCATTTAAGAAATAAACTTGCAGAATATTAAGTTTCATGTTGATCTGATTCACCAATATTGTAAAAATACCATAAATATAAACGAGTCTGTTAATTTTTCTCTGGTGTGTGTACAGACCGGATCGGAACAGAAGCAGAAAAGAATTTTGAAATGTTGTACGTGTATTAATGCAGAAGTAAAGAGTTTTCAAAATAAATCAGACAATGACTTAATTGTTTAATATTATGTGTCTAGTCGGACAAGCATTCTGCAGTAATGGCTCTGATTTGTATTCTCTGGGGTTAAAATATTTTAAAATGAAATAATATATGTGCTGCCGGACTCATACCTGCAAGCTAGAATAAACCTACTTTATCAGGGCAGTGGAAATAGCATTAAACAGGCCATTCCTGTCAATGGTTGTGGCTATTGGTACACACCCATTTGACTTTTTACCAAATAAACTTACAATTTTCTCCAAATTTTGGTTTGTTTGTAAATGGGATGAATTAAACCTGAAACTCTAGAAAATAAAGGAGTTTTATCTTCTATACACAATTCTTTTTTTATTTGTCAATGATAGACCCTTTTGTTTTTTTATCCACATTTTATCAAATTTTGTAATTAACAATGATAAACTTTTCCAGGTGTTTAGTTAAAATGTGTAAATGAACATTATTGAATTTCAGGTACCATTTATTTGAAGATACCAAAATCTGGTTATTTATAATTTAATTGATGATAATCGTTTAAATGTTATCATCATATTGTTCAGTTCTTTAATGACAGTTGAAAACATCAACTATTGATATTGATGGTGCGTGTACCTGGAATTGATGATTATTTCTTTCAGTGTAAATCATTTAAGTGTTATATGTACTGTGTTTTGAAGTTGAATTATTGAGCAAATTATAACTCATGAACAATATTAGATAACCTGTGTGTGTAGAACTGGATATTACATATAGTGAACATTTCATTATAGGATTATATCATATACAATGGACAAGTTACACAAGTAACTACATGATACACGTACCGTTTGTTTAGACGTTTTCTTGCGAGATTGATTGAATTAAGATTTGTAACTTCGCGTACATGTTACACCGGTATACCGGTTTGGATAAGAAAAAAAAACAATTATCACGATACGGTTTACACATACCGGTTTTTGACAAAACAGGAAAAAATAATAACCATTAGTCGAACAAAGTTAAACACAACCACGAGGGCTTTTGTAACTAACATACGATCAATGAAAAAATATACGGTTTAACCAGTATCTTTGCAGCTCTAGTGACCGTTACTTAGTGCAATCTGTGCTAATTCTGCACAATTGACTTAAAAAATATATGTTTTTCATCAACTTCTTATATCCATAAAATCAGCTATTTATAACCTCCTTTTAAAATTAGAAAACAGTTGTGAACCAGTCCTATAGAACAGAAAAAGATTTTACAAGTCATTTATACCACATAGTTTTTTTTAACTGGGTTAAGATATTTGGTTATAAAAATTTCTTTTAAGTTCATTGTATTAAGTATATATACGCCTATTAGTATGTTGTCAGATAGCATACCATTCCGGATTCTGTTCTGCTCCTGTTCCAATCTAGTCTGTACAAACACCAGAGAAATTACGTCAACTATGCACTAATTGTTATTTATGGTATTTTTTGGTTAATCAGATGAACGTGAAGCTCAATATTCTGTAAGTTTATATCTTTATATACAGAGTGGTCCCTGTGTATACTACAATTAAACATCAGGACATTTTGTCTATTTTATTCAGTAGCAAAAATCTGTCTTTAATAGTCCGACCACAGGGGCTTGCATTTATTGATAATTCCCTTTTTCTGACAAATACCCTCCTTCTCATTTCTTCTAGGGTTTTGGTCAGAAAAAGGGTATTTGTCAGAAAAAGGAATTATCAACAAATACACGCCCCTGTGGTACATCATGTCGCATATATAGATAAATGTTTATAAATACCGCTTATTAATATCTTATAACAGATACAAAAACCACGTGTAATGCCGTGATCTTGTTGTTGGTAACCCGAAAAACTGTCGTTATCAATCTAGTCAGCTCTTGTATATAGAATTCAGGGGAGGTTATTAACCATATAAACTGGGTCGATCAGGCACGTGTCTGTGTTTGCATACTCTAGTGGAAACGATGTGAACAGATGAAGCCACTATAAATGAATTAACTTGTAAGGTATAGGTAACTCCTGTGAATAGAGAAGTTCATTGAATCGTGACACTGCCCTGAGTACTTTTAATCGTTAACAAGCCGGTGTAATGAAGTATTTTGACTCGGGATGAAAAGTGACCCGGGGGGGGGGGGGGGCTCATATTTTAACGTTGAAAATTGAGACCAGATGTGTTGAATTAAGACCCTACCCCGTTGAAAACTGAACGGATCGTGGAATTTTGATCAGTAAACCGGGTCTAAATTCAACAGATTAAAACAGATAATACTAATGAATTGATGTTAGTTTTTTCTAGTTGTTGGTTTTTTTTGTGGTTTGTATTGGGGGGGGGTGTTAATGATATAGGTTTCAGTCAATCTGTCTGTTTGTCATTCTCCCTGTCTACCTGTCAGAGCTAAGAGTACCCGCTTTATGTAAATAATGTAAATAACTCCTCTTACTACTTGAAACCAAGAAGTATGAAACTTTGTTTGCTAATATATATATATATATATATATATATATATATATATACATATATATATATATATATATATATATATATATATATATATATATATATATATATACGAAATGATGTCATAATTTGTCGGTTAAAAAGTTATCAACCTGTTGAAAAATGACCCGGGTATAAATTTCACGAACTTTGGTCTCAATTTTTCTACATTGAAAAAGTACCCCCTGTTCAATATTTAACGTTGAAAATGAACCCCGGTCAATTTTCAACCCGGGACAAAATACTTCATTACACCGGCATTAAGAATTTTTAATCAGATTTTGTCTTACTATTATCATGTATTATGGGGGAAAAAGCCGATTCGGATATTTTTCAATCGCCTTTTTTAAGTTTGAATCGGCATTTTTTTTTGCTAAAAATCGGCGTTTGTGAAGGCCTGCTTGGGAGCACCAGTGTTCTCACCTATGCAGGTTGTGTGTTTAGTTTAGGCCATTTGCTTTGCCAATTTGTTATGTTCCAATTCAAAGAATGGAGGGCAAATTGCTTTGTTGCTGTCTGTCTGTTACATAAGAAAATCTAGGTCAGGATATATTTAGAGTACAATTGAGCAATTTTTGACGGAGTCATGCCCCTTGGATGGCATGAGTGTTTCACAAAGCATATTGTTTGTTTTTGAACTATTGCTTATTTAATTATGGATAGGTACTTGTGGATTTTTTTTTTTTTTTTTGCAAAATGAAGAAAAGTAAAAATATTTTTATGTTTCACATTGTCTCAGCTGCTAATCTGTGAATTTTCTTACCCAGGTTTATCACAAAAGGCGATTTAAAGATGACATTTTACTGTAAAAGTGGATTGGATCAAGAAGAATTTGAAAAAAAAATATATCTAATTATATTGGTAAGTAGTAGAAGAAAATACATGTTTTATGAATAATTCAAGAATCATAAGCAGCGCTTCCAAGTGTAAGTTATAGTCTAACTATTATATCAATTCTTTCTTCACAATACCCGTTGCCCTTAAATATCAAAACTAGTAAACTGTTAAATACAAATGTGATCATTCAATGATTGAATTACAAATTAGTTTCACAAATTGAAAGGGGTAAAGGGTTTTGGCATTTTAACAACTCTCTTCATAAAGATCCACAATATGTACAAAAAGTAAAAGATGTTATTATAGAGGTAAAAAAGGAATTCTTAGTCCCCATTCACAATTTAAGGTTACACACCTTGTAGGGACTTGTTACAGTTATAACTATGTGGTTGCCAGTGTACACTTACAGAAGAGAGATTATGCAACCTGTAGTGACTTGATACCATTATGAGTATATGGTTACCAGTGTACATTCACAAATTAGGTTACACACCTTATAGTGACCTGTTACAGTTATAAGTATGTGGTTGCCGGTGTACACTCACTAATCAGTTTATGCAAACTGTTGACTTCTCACTGTTTTAAGTGTATGTATGTGGTTGCCAGTGTACACTCACAAAAAGATATTAAAGCCTGTAGAGTTTTTAGTATTATATATATTTGGTGGTATGCACCCTTGTTGTGAGGTAACACAACCTGTTGTGACTGGCTACTGTAACAGTTATAACTTTGTGGTTGCTGGCGTACTATCATGTAGTGGGTAATCAGTGATATTCACAGTAGTAGTCCTTTGATGTTTACCTGTCCAGTTGGTTGTTTCTTTTACATATGATTACAGTTGGTTGTCACTGAGATACATGTACACCTAACTTGCCTTCTTTTAATGTGCTTTCTGCTGGACATCACAACATTATGTTATTTGCTGATTATCATTCATATGTTAAATCTGAGTTCATGAACATTTTTTCTTTAGGAAATACATCTTCAAGTACTATTTTTGAGAAATTGGACATTTCCAAGCCTGATGAAGGTCATGGTATTGAATGTGCTAAAGTTGATAACAGCAAATCAAAATCAGGTAAGTAAATGTACATGTACATATACTCATTTGCGTCTACAGTTGGTTTTAATTGATGTGTACTACATGTACATTGTATTTGTATATTGTCACTGTGAAATGTCAGAACACTCACTTGTGTTCCACTGATATATAACTCAGTTGTGATATTCTTCTTTTATTACCATTTTTTTATGTTTGCTACTGGACACTTGCATAAATACAACAGAGATCTAATTGTTGTTCATTTCATTTTATTTTCTGATTACCAAAAATTATTATTGTTTTAGAAAACACAATTTCAACCAGTACTGTACTTTTGGAATGCAATGCTATCAGTATTGGTAAAGATCCTGATATTAGAATAGATGGCAGTGGCAACAGTGAATCAGATTCAGGTGACTAAATCAATTGACTGTTGTTTAATGTAATTGGTTGTCGCATATTTTCACTAATACATTACATTGTGAGTGATATGTGCTCTTGCAGTTGATTGTTTCTGATATATTTCCCTTTGTTGTGACTTTATACTTTTACTGCTATGTGGTTGTTGCAGGACACTCGTGTAGTGAGTTGTTACTAATACCCACCCCTAAAGTTGTGTTGCTGCTGCTACTGATGATAATGATGATGGCAGTGATATTACCTCTGCTGTTGTTGATAATGATGAACCTACATAGAGATGATTAATCTGTATGCTGGTGATGATATTGAATTTTCTTGTGATGATTAATGATGATGATAATGATGCAATATAGTATTTATATGTTGTTAATAATTATATTGCTGCTGATGATGATAATGAATCAACATGGGGATGATGATTATGAAACTTTCTGTTGATGATTTTTATATGGTTGAGTGTACTTGTATTGAATATCATAAATTCAGCAAATTTAATTATATATCTTGCTGCAGGTGATAATCATAGCTACAGTTCTGTTTCTCATACTTGCTGTTGTTATAGAATAGTTGTCTACTTTGTTTCTGTAGAAAATGTCAGGAGTCGTGTTAGAAAAATATTTAACATACTCATCCATACCAAAAAATATTTACATTCTCTTACATACCAAAAAATTACCTTTGTTTTTTTTTTTTTAAAAATAGTGGAGGAAAAAATCAAGCTCTGTTCATGTGATCTTCATAAAAAATAATTGACACTTATGATTTTGTTAAAGAAAATGTAATATCATTTTAAAACTTAGTTTTCCTGTCTTTATTTAGACAGCAGACTTTTATAAGCTATACATGATAATTGGTAGAAGTTTTATTGCCTGCGAGAAAATATTCTGCAAGCAGCTAAAGTGTAAAAGGTCCTGTATAGTCTTAGTGATGGCTCTATAGGAAAGTATAAAGGGAAAGATTTTGATGAAATAGTATTTGATGAAAAAGGTAAATTTGTTTATATTTGTAATTTTTAAAGTCTAGCATATTCAGATTCTTTTATAAGATGATTTGAGAACTAAGCACTATGTTCTGGATTTCAGGAATACCTTTACATATTGGTCTTTACTACATATTATTAAGAATGACACTGAAAAATTTATATAGGAGACAGTACTCATTAATTTTTTTACTTTTCAATGTTAAGCCCCTTTCCTGTTATAATTCAGAATTTTCTTTTTCAGTATTTTTGCAAAACTGGGAATGGAGGAAATGTACAAAAAATGCAAAATTTTTAATAAAAACATTTAAACAACATTTGGTTTTCAGGTTTAATGTCAGAGACAAAGCAATTTTTCTTGATTTAAGTCCTTCATAAAGGTGAAAAAATCTTCCAATCCGTTTTTGGACAATTGTACAACATATATTCGTATTATAGAATTGGATATCCTATCCTAATGTATATAAGGATTTCTGCAGAGGAAATTACTTTTACAGGACGAATTATTTTGTTTCTGTCTATTCTAGCCATGATTTTTGGGTTCATTTGTCCTGTCCAACCTTAAATTTGTTTCCAGTCATTTAAAGAACAATAATTTATGCCATTAAAGTCCTACTTTGCTCAGTGGTTTCCCTATTCTATTGTATGCAAGATCTAAACCTAAAAGGTAAAAGTCGCCTGCAGGTTGTAGAACCTTAAAAGATAAAGTATTGGTCACTGATGTTGTTTTCAACATAGTTCTTGTTCTTTTAAGTGATAAATTTATTCTACATGAAAAAAACAAAGATAAACATACCAAGATTTTGTCTGAACTACACTGAATGATAATTACTGATAATAAATTTGTTACATAATGGTTGATAAAATAATGGCTACTGTGCTTTAATTTACACACTCTGGTCACAGAATGTTATTATATGTTAAGCGTAAGAAATGTATATACATGTACTGGTACTTGTTGCTATATCGGATGAAATTTGATTGTTTTATTCTAAAATGGATTGGAACTGTTAGTCTTGTGTTGTTTTCAGAAACAGTTGCAAGTGAAGCAAAAGTGAAGTAGATTGTGTGGATACAGATAAACTAGTTATACCAGGTAAATTTATTTATACATGTACGAGTCATAGTTGTCATAAATATAATGTGTTATATCTTAAAAATTATTCTTTAAACAAATCAGTGCAATATTTCATTTGTATCACAAAAATTGGTCACTCAAAATTTTTACAATGTTAGACTTGTGGATAAACATCTAGTGAGCTAGCACTGTAAAACTTGACATCAGTGGATCAGTAGTAACAGAGCAGACCAGAAGTATAACTTATGCACCACATTGAGTTGTATTCAGATTACAACTTGAGATTAATACTCCTGACCTACAGCTACTATCACATGGGTAAAAGCTTAATTGTCTCGCCTGAAAAGTGCAAGATATACCAATCATGCGGTCGTAGTCGTCATCGTCCACATCGTTTTTCAGATTGTAAAATTTTGCATTGGAAATTCACCTGTATGTATATTGGGCTATAAACTAATACTAATTAAATAAGATTTTTTTGCAAAGTTTCAAAAAAATTTAATGACAGATTTTGGAAAATTGCAGATTGGAAGAGAAAATTCAGGATTTTGAGAAAATGTTGTACAAATATATTTTTGAAATATTCCTTTGATATTTGATATATTACATCCTTTAATATTGTATTAACATAAAAAATGGGGTTTGAATGATTTTTCATGGTTCACCAGTTTTGGGTAAAAAAGTTGGAAATTTACAAGATGTCGTTACAAGTTTATTTCTGTATATATTAATTTGATAAATAACATCTTTCAACATGGTTTTAACATATATGTTTGCTTGTTAGCCCACCTGTACAATGTACAGAATGGCTTATAACATACATACACCAGCCTTGTTGTCATACATATGAGAATTAAGGCTTTAGTTTAAAGGTACCTTTGACATTGGTCAGCAGTCAGTCCTCATTGCCAACTTATTACAGGTTGACACAAGACCTTGGTAATAAAGCAGTAACATACTTTTTTCAATCATTTTCAAAGTACTTGTTATTGTGAATAAGTTTTGTGATGATCTTTTCATGTAATTTCTCTACAGAATAATATTTTAAATTCATATATCACAAGAGTATTTTCAAGAAATTAATCACTCTTACTGTTAGATACAGAACCTGTTCTCGATTCTTGTATTTTAAAGATCCCTGTGTGAAATTTTATACTTATAATATTACCGTAGTCTACAGTTCCCTTTGTCTTCAATATGTTGCTAAAGCTAGATTCATACCTTTTGTAATATTCTTACCTGTTCTGGTCTAAATGACAGTTAAATTACCAAATGACAGAGAAATATTACATAGAGTATTACAAAATCCAATGCTTTGTAAAAGAACAAGGATATCTTTTCTCACTTTGAAAAGATTGGTTTAGTTTTTCAACTTTAACATCATTAGGGTTTTTTTGTATAACAGAAATTGCTGACACAGGATCAGAGATGGGGTCAGATGATGAAACAGATGAGTTGAAATCAAAGTCGAATGTGGATCAATTTACATTTTTAGGTACAATTATATTCATAAGTTTTAGTTGGTTGACACAGAAACATGTTTACAACCAACTTATATTATGCTTTTCTAAGTTATTACTTTTTTATTACTGGTAATCAAACTTTTGTGTTGAACTGTAACAAGT
>CM056602.1:10813050-10997435 GCA_029721355.1 Tegillarca granosa | reverse complement strand
GTCACAACTAAAACTTGCTATACCGCCCAAACCGTTTAACAGACACCAGGACTGCCTACTCAAATTTGAGTCGCCTTTTATGAAAGATGTATGACGATACTGGAGGGGTCAATTTTATTAACTTTTGCTCAAGTTTGATGTAGAGTGAACTACTGAGTTGATCCATTGCACAAGGGGTAAGCTGATGACCGTAACTGTTGCTTAGATAAATCTCTTATTAACATCTATCCCATTTTTTAAACCAGACAGAATTTAATATCGTGTGTTGACAATGTTATCATTCCTATCTTCAAAAATTTAGTTAAATGGAAAAAAATTACAATCGAGATTCTGAATCTCGGTAAAGATTATTTAACATATAAAAATGTCCAATAAATTTTGTTTACGGTCCATCAAGATTTATTCACTTTTAAAAATGTCCAAAATAAATTTTTGTTCGGTCCATCAAGATTTTTTCACTTATTAAATGTCCAGAATAATTTTTGTTTGGAATGGTGTATTACGGTTTATCAACATTATTTCACTTAAAATCGAAAAGTACTTAGGGTATATAAAAGATGTGTTGATCCAACACAGTGACACGTATAGACATCTTCATCAAATCGTCATCTGTGTCAATTAACAATGTTATTTTCTCTCTTTTGTCCTACAGTTTCGCTCAAATATCCAATGTTGGGTTCGACACTGACTTTGTCCGCAACAATTTTTCATCCGATATATACAGGTAGATAAAATTATAAATGACATACAATTAAAAAGTTACTAATTTTTATTAATGACAATAATTAAAAATTGCAGTTTTATCCAAGACCCTAATTATTATGATATTTATTGCCAATTTATTTTCATATTAGCCTTTATAATTGTAATCGTCAAATCACATAATAGAAAAATAATTTCGTTTTGTTACACTTCCTAAATAGATTCCTACATGTTTTGATTTATTTCAGAGAGACGGTCTTCTGTCTTTCTCCATAATCAACGCAATAATATTAAGGGGAGTTCTTGATGCATTATTCACGATGTATGTTCATAATATGCCTTATTAATGCAAACACATGCAATAAAATGATATAAATTGTCCGATCCATATATAATTAAGGGAAAGTATTGGTTTTTATTGTCCGATTGATATTCGTACGTTTTGCGGTGAAATTTAAAAAAAATTGTTCTAATGGATTTAGTATGGGTCATTTTTGTTCCGGTTATGTATTTTATTATAAATATTGGAGAACACTATCCATTTCACATTGGACTCCATGCCGATTTGTCGATGTCTATCGTATTGCTTAACTAAATCGGGATGATTTTTATTTTCTGCTACTATAAAACTATTATTACCTACTTGGTTTGCTTCTAGAATAGCAACTTTGTATGAATAATCCTATAAAATAGAAATATCTTGGTGCATGTCGCATATTTAGCACATTTTTACTTGGTATAGTAAACTGTATTTATTTTATCCGCCATTTTTGATATGGTGTTTTCTCGTAATGACGTCAGTATTTCCCGTATTTCCGAATTTTCCAAAATTCCATTCGTATTAGCTGTAAATAAACGGAATCCACTAACGGGTTGGTCAGTGTTTAACGATAATTATTACTTGCTTGGAACATGTGCACGGATGTCGATGAATCGAAGGTGAAACCTGACAAATTGTCCGTCATTATTATCCAAATGTATTCGCAATGGTGTTACGTATCCCTTACAAAATCACAAATTGACAATTTAACGAAATTTTATGTTTAATTTTATCGTATTTCACCGTTTGAAGGTTGTGTTTAAATGACCCGGTTTTTAGATCACCTGAGCTGAAAGCTCTGATGAGCTATTGCGATGGTTCACCGTTCGTCGTCTGTCGTCCGTCGTACGTTAACTTTTTACATTTTAATCTTCTCCACCAAAACCACTGGCCCAAATTTAATGAAACTTGATAACCATCATGCCTGGGTGAAGCCTTTTCAGATTTGCACAAATGAAGGAGTTATGTCCTCTTGGGGCCCTAAAAGGGGGAAAGAGTGAAAAACTATAAAAATCTTCTCCTCTGAATCTACAAGAGATATACCTTAGTTGTTTCATTTATAACATCCTTAGGTCATCTATTTTCAGATTTGCACAAATGGTAGCCATGGGGCTCAAAATGGGAAAATTGTACGGCACTGAGTGGGGAAATTGCTAAAAATTATATATTTGTCACTATATCTTGAAAACTATTAACTTTTTGTATAGGCATGTATATTACAATGTTGTAGATATTGACATGACGATCATTTTGATATATGGTTCAAGGTCATATGTTTAAAGGTCAAGGTCACAGCTGCAAAAGAAGACAAATTGCTAATTATCTTGAAAACAAATAACTTTTTGTATAGGCATGTATATTAGAATAAGTACGTATTGCAACAATGATCATTTTGATATATGGTTCAAGGTCATTTCTTGCAAGGTCAAGGTCACAGCTGCAAAAGAAGTTTTAAATTACTAATTATCTTGAAAACTAATAACTTTTTGTATAGGCATGTATATTAGAATATTATAGGTATTACGACAACGATTATTTTAATATATGGTTCAAGGTTATATGTTCAATATTATATAAGCTACTTATAAATGAAATGTGAGTGGATATATTTCTGATTAAGTTTTGTGGCAGTTCTTAACTTGAAAAAACATTTAAAGTTTCTGTAAGTAATATATTGTCTATTGCACTTTGCAAACAATATTGGACATATCTTCAGGTGAGCGTTAAGGCACATGGGCCTCTTGTTTTATGACGTAACCATGTTCTAAAATAAGACCCCACAGGCTCTATCTCGCTGGAATATTACTGTTCTTTCTGTTATTATTCAAGCTTTTATCGTTGAACCAAATTTAACATTGTTCATTAGGAACATCATTAATTATATCAGCGACGTTTTATTTTTTTCATAGGAAAACATAATGCAGCTTTAATAACATAAAACGTACAGATCCATTTACAGTTAAGGTCTGTCGAAAATTTTACACCAGACTTAATAGATAACGATCGGCAGCCAAGACTCTGTCCCAAAGTGGTCGAATAGAAAAGTGTTTTCGATTGCTAGGTCTGTACACTCATCAACGAACTCGGTAGCTCTACGGACTGTCAACTCGACAACTGTTCGACCGTCGAGTGTTAAACTTTCGTCAGGCCTTGCCATCAAGTGAAGAAAACAGATTCCTACATGTTTTTGTTTACTTCCCCAGAGTTTTTCTATCTCTCTCTCAGTATTAACTTCCATAGAAATTTCAGTCACTGTTGCGTGAAATCCACGACACATTGTGAGTAAACAATAACTATGAAAGGAATGAAAACTTGCATCTGAGAAAAGCTGTACTTGGTCTAACCTGGTAGGCCCAAGTCAAAACGTATAACAGTGCTAAGAACAAATAGATCATTACAAAATAAAAAAGACGTACAGTTGAATTCTGTCAAAATCCATAACTTATCAGTTTGAACGTACAACTAATTTGCAATGTTTAGCTTAATTTATCATTATGTTATTCTTGGCCAAATTTTCACGTTTTCGCAGAAAATAAATATAATGAGGCGGAGATGGCCAAAAGTAGGATAAAACTAGATCATCTGCTGGGTTATTTTATTTTGTAGTACGCGTGCCCCAATTCAATTATGATTGCATTGACGTCTGCATTGATCGGACGAATTTTTAAAACTGTACATTGGATACTGACAGTGCATACCTAGCTTTCTCTGGAAAGCGTATTGATGACGAAACCAATATGTCATCGAAATACGAAGAGCGTTAACGAGGCTACTGTAACGATAATGAAATCAAAGCAGATGCTATGATACGCCGGTTTTCCCGTACGTGCTGTAAGAAATATTCAAAGCACGATAAGAGAGCAGCAGCTGAATATTTTAAAATAGAAAGGAGGGAGAAAAAAGGAGAACCTCTTCCCTAAAACTTATTTTGTAAGGAAGATTGTTAAAGATCAAGAGACGGAGGAGAAAGCTTATGGGTTTAAATTCAGCTCTAAAGGTGTAAATAAACGGAATGTGCAAAAACGAATGAGGCGTTTTACAATCCGGTAGAGCAGCCACGACCACTAACCGAGGTTTTAGAGTGCAGAAAAAACCTTGTATTCTTTTACCACAGAAAAACGAAAAATTTCATATTGTTATTGTAAAGTAAAAGTGTGTGACTCCGGTGTTGATAATCACCGAACCCTTATATTTGGTTCTTTGTCCAATGTCTAACAAGAACCAACAAAGAGAAAATGATCTCTACAAAAGAGAAGAAAGAGTTCGAACTGGTGGATAGACAGGAAAGTATACAACCAGAAAAAGAGACACAGCAAGAAAAAGATGAAATGATAAATGAAAAATAATAGTACTTACAGATGAACGAAGAGCAAATGGAAGTAGATGACAATATAATTGACTTTGTAATGTTAGAATTGTTGTTTGAACTTGCAGAAGAAAACGCTTATGAATAAATGCCACGGCACCACGTAAAGCAGAATCCTTGCATTTTCGTACTGCTTAAGAAAGATCGTGTCGTTTCTTGTCTGAGAAATTTTCTTATAATTGCAAAATTCATTAGCAGGCATATATACATGTGTATTCGACACTAAAATGTTGCTACAAGCAATTGCGTAAAGTTGGCGTTGATGTGATTTCTAATCCGGAAGTACGAAATACGTACTTAACAAAGTTGACAAATTAATGATCCATTTGTCAAATAAAGAAATTTTCATTTCATTTTCAGTTGGGGATAACTTTAGCATTTCCTTTTCAGAACTTGTTATAAACACGTAAATGCATCAGAAAAGGTTATGGAGTGATGGTGGTCAGTAAGAGAGAGAAAAATTCACTGGTGTTTGTACCATTTCATAATTTGAATTAGAAATATAGTAGATGAATTAGTTGCACCACACTGGTCTAAGGTTAATACATAGTTGTTAAATAAGGTAGATTGCAGATAAATAATTATAATAATGAAATCGTAGCTACACGTTTCGAGCATCGATTCAAATTCAGTAGTTTTATTGATAGATTTTAATGATAATTACACTTAATTTGACACATTTTTTATCAGAGACAAAAGCCGCTTTGATAAATAAGGGGTTGGGTGGTGGTTTTCATAATGTGGATTTTTAAACATAAGCATTAGTATTAGACTTAAAACATGATTAGTTCTTAGACGATAAATTTTTTAAAAAGTAGTTTTGAGTCATCGTAAAGTTCATATATATATATATATATATATATATATATATATATATATGCTAGATGAGGGTCATTCACAGAAATATCGTTTGTCCTGACCGACATAAACCATTTATGAAGAGCTTCCACGATGTTTTGATATTCGCAAGTACGGAATTTGTTTTCTTTTTTGGCATGAACTTGTTAAAGTCGTAGTTTTTTTTTTTTTTTTAAATCTGTTTTTAATTAAAAAGATTACAGTGAACAATTTTCGATTTTAACCCTCGTTTTAATAAGATGGTTTTAATAAACAAGAATTCCATTAAGGGGACTATAATTTTATCTGGTTTTTATTATGTTTTTTATTATCAAACTTTTCGGTCTTAGTGTCACTGATGAGGAATGAATTTCCGAAATGTGCACAACTGACACATCAAAAATCAACTTTCTGGATAAACTTACGTCACACTACATGATAACATTATATTAAATTTATTTTATTTGCCCAAAATGATACAGTTTGCACATTCACATAACAGCATCAATATCTGATGACATATTTTATAAAAACAAAAGTAAAATAAATAATTGTGCACTGAATCAAAGACAATATGGGTGACGTAGTACACAACTACGTCACCAAGTGTATACCTAGTAAACATTCGTGTGACTACAGTTTCTAGATAAACTTACGATACACTACATGATAACATATATTAAATTTTATTTGCCCATCACGCACTGAAATATCTGATGTACTGAAAACAATGACTACTTTGTCACAAAGTTAAATTAAACTAACAAATAACAAATTTCAGAACAATACATAATACAATTTAAACCATCTGATCTTTGTACTTGGCTCTTGCTCTAGGGTAGACATAATGATTAAAAAAGACCTCTTTGGTCTTCCATCGACCAATCAACATTGCAGTTTCAGGAGGACAGTCATTTTCAACTGCATATGTGGCTGCAGTGGGACGGAATGATTTGGCTGAAAAACCCTGATTGTCTAAACCCACCATTTTATGGCCGAATTTAACAACTGTGCTATAGCACTGTCACTAATAGTCTTAAAAGGCTGCTGTAAAGTTAAGAACAATGCATTATCTGGAGGTCTAAAACATTCAGTTTTAGCAATATAAACCTGTAATGCATGGCCTGGGTCAAGTTTTGTACATTCATGTAGTGGAATGCTGACTTGAAAACCAGTTCTGGTAGTATTGTTTTTAATACCGAAAAAAGTCAACCCTAAATGTCCATCACTATTAAATTTCACATTTCTGGTAGTAAAAATCACTTTCTTTGATGTCATAGACACACTGTCAAATATCTGCATTTGGAGCCAGGTCTGAAGGCCTAATTATGAAAGTAAGGCCCAACAGTACCAAACATTTTAATCTCAACTGTTCAATTAAAAGATCATTATTAGCAGGCCAAGACAAAAAAAAAAGTCATGAAAAGGTTTGAAAGGCATAACAAGAGAATGAACAGCTGGCTCCAAAGTACTTGATTTGATAAGTGCAATAACCAGCTTCTGTATCTCTGGCAAATACATAGGGTTAATCTCTGCACCTGTTGCCTGATAAACACAAGTCAATGCAGCCACAGCACATTTTAACTGAGACGCAGGTCTATTAGATCCATCAGCAATATGACATAATAAATCAGCAATAATATTATTATGCATAGGAGGAAATGTACATTGACGAATGCGACATATATCCTGGATTTGCGAACAAACCGGTTGTAATTAACTAAAGTAGACTTGGCCCAACACAATGAAAACTGGGCACATGCACGATGTGACCAATCTAGTTTGAGCAATCGAACCGCCCACATACTTTTCAAGCATAAATTTTCCATTATGGGTTTTTCTGCGGTTCCGGACATATTAACGGACCGATGGCATGAATCGTGCGACGATTTTTTGGAAGTAAGATTGGTCTGTAAATTGCCATTCAATCGGAGTCTCTGAAACCATGTTTGTGCTGGCCACCGTGGTGCCAATATCGTCGCGGTTGCCCGCTGTTGATTGATCACTTTTAAAAAACTGAACGGAACGGACAATTTACGAAGTTGATGTTGACGCGCCAGTCTTGCTGAGCTAACGCGTCAACCCCCGATGTGAACGGATCCCAGTAACGGCTGTTGTAAAATGGTATCTGACATGTTAACATCGACGCAAAGCGGTCGACTGTAAACGGACAGTGGATGCTGTCTAGCCACTGAAATAATTTTGGGTGCAACATCCATTCGTATTGATCGATACGCGACATTTGATCCGCCTCTGTATTTAAACGACCGGCTAGGTACTTGACATGAAAAGTAATGTCTTGAGAAATTGCCAAGTTCCATACACTTTGAGCTACCTGTGTAAGCTCACGACTCGTACCACCTTGGTAATTCAGGTATGCCACTGTTGTGATATTGTCCTATATAATCTGAACCGTCTTTCCTCTTAAAATCTCTGAAAAAGAATAAATCGCTAGAAGAACCACCTTTAACTCCCGGCAATTGGAAGGCATATAAGCTAACCGCTTGTTCCAGAGACCCGATGCTCTTAGTGTCCCGCATGTGGCACCCCAACCGGTCATAGAAGCATCTGTAGTTATTTGGCATTGAGGTTCGGTATGCGTGATCGCTTTTCCATTCCATGAAGGAAGAGCGGCTATCCACCATTCTAAATCGGCTTTGGTCGCCGAGTCTAGCGTAAGCTGATCTCTCCATGACTGTCTAGAGCGTAACAATCTATATGAATTGCGCAATAATAGCTTACCGGGCAAGATAGCCCTGGACATAGAAATGCACTGTCCACAAATTCTGGCCAAAGCCCTGGGACTAGCAACACCAGATCTGAGAACGCGTCGAATATCGTGCCTTAGTTTTCTAATGCGATTAACGGGAATACGTATCCAAACGTTACCGTCTAAATGTTCGGTCAATATAACATATCTAATAAACGCTAGTTCTGACCGTGGTTGTAACTGCGATTTTTCCCAATTGACAGACCAGCCAAGCTCCAACAGAGTATTTAATAAATTAGTTTGTTCTACAATTTTATCTGATGTAGCAGCAAGAATAAAATCGTCAACATATGCCACAACGCGTAAACCCTGGCTACGCAAAAACGCTATGATAGCTCGGACTGTCTTACAAAAATAATATGCACTAGCATTAAGTCCAAATGGAAGAACTTGCCAGGTATAAAACCGACCTCTCCACTTAATACCAAGATAAGGTTGTGAATCAGAGTTAACCGGAACGTGATGGAACCCGTTTTTTATATCGACGGATACGAGATTGTCTCCCGGTTTTACAAACTCCAGGACCTCATTAATATCTTCATACTGAAATAAAGAAGGAGAACAAAATTAATTTATCTTTCTCAAGTCAACAATTAGTCTATAAGAGTTATGTTTCTTAGGTATACAACCAATGGAAGAAATACACTTAGGTCTTTCAAATGTTCGTGCTATAGCACCACAACGTTCAAGCCTCTTTATCTCTTCAACATAGCTGTCTGTTTCCGATCAAGACAATGATTTTGTAACTGAAATGAAGTAATTTCAGAAACAGGTACACTGAAAGGTAAGTTTACACCATTACGTAACCAATTAATAATATTGTCAGATGCACCAATTTGTGTCCATATGCTGAAAACACAAACTATTAATAACATTGAAAAATTATTACGCAAAATCAACACATTAATGAAGATATGAAAGTTAATGATCTTCCTGAGTATCAGGTCTGCGATTATCATCATGAAAGGTAGGTCTGTGTCTTGGAAATCGGTTTCCAGTTGGAACAAAATCGTCAAATAGATCACCTCTGAAAGTATGGTATCCTGATCCGCGACCTCGTCCACGACCTCTGAAATCCACGATTTTGTTGAAAACGTTGATTACTAATGTCTCTGTTATTAGACGCCCGAGCACTAGCTGTGCTTATCTCTGCTGCACTTCGCAAATTTTCTAACGACTCGGGTGTAAATGTACTCCTCTCTAAGGATCTAAACAAACGGGATGTATTATTGTCAAACTGTCCCTGAACTAGTAATGCGGAGAATTCCCCTTGTAAATACACAATCTCGGCGTGTAGAATTGTAAATAAATGTTGAAGATCATCCTCAGAAATCACTCTTGGTTTTTGTGTTGACAACCAACGAAATAGCAGTCTCCGTATATCGAGCACACTTAGAAATGACATTAAGTGTTCCCTGGTCTTCACGTTTTACGCCCTGTCGGGAATCGTGAACTTTCAAGTCAACTGGGAGTTTCACCCTGGCTAGGGAATCCCTTACAGTATCAAATTCCCTTTGAATCTCGGCTGCGGAAGGTCCGGGACCGAGAGCTCTGTTGTCAGAACTAACAAATAAATTTGTGGCCTGGTTTGGCAAATGTCTAGTCAGAGATGACTCTGACGATATAATAGAAAAATTTGTACCTTGATTTTGTGAATTAAAATGGCCGCCAAAAGTTGCTGAATCTGAGCACGTGGTTTGGTCTGAGCGTTCCTTTTGTCGATCCAGACGTCGTTCAACTTCTCCTAGCCGGTTGGCTGTTTTTGTTTGTAAGTCAATGATGCGGTGCACTGAACTTGTAAGCTCGTTTAACGCACGTTGAACATCGTTAGGGCTTTTTTCTTGCTCCTCATCGGACATTACGTCCGTTCAGTAATTGTGCACTGAATCAAAGACGATATGGGTGACGTAGTACACAACTACGTCACCGTGTACTACGTCACCAAGTGTATACGTAGTAAACATTCGTGTGACTACAGTGGTATTTGTGTTATATATTTAAACGATATTCCGTATAACGCGGATATTCCTTAGACGCGTATATTCCTTAAAAACACTAAAAATTGTATTTAAAGCTATATATTTTCCTAATTAACTAAAGATATTAATAAATCTGAAAATTGTAATTTAATAAAATTAGCCTTTATTTAAAATGAAAATTGTACTACAGATTACATTAGCTCTGTTAGGCTTTTACAGTTGACAATAATAATTTTTTTAAAAAAATATAAATGATCCAAATATTGTTTTTACAGAAAAACTTCGATCGCTACTTCGAATACCGCGGATAACTTGAAGTCATCCGTCAGCCCCGTCCAAATTTCTATGATACCCCACGTAAATATATAACACAAATACCAGTTGCATTTTGATGTGGCTGATATGCACATTTCGGAAATTCATTCCTCATCAGTGACACTAAGACTGAAAATATTGATAGATAAAAAACAAGCCAAACAGCTGAAAATGATTGATCTAAAGATTCAAAAGTATATAAATCCAAATCCAGCTAAGGAATGCTTTGCATTAGGGAACAAACCTTAGTTTTTGAATGAATTTCAAATTTTAGACGGCTGAAAATTTTTTGCTAAATGATGCATTTTCTGACAGCACAAAGTACTGCCTACTGAGTTATGGATACCCTCGGGGATTTTTAGTCCACCAGCAGCGGTACCAGCTCATGGGTAGTAAATGTATTACACAAATACCAGTTAAATTTTTATGTGTCAGATGTGCAAATGAACTTTGATGGCTTGAACTTCGTTAACTCAAATACCCCCGCTCGCTGAACAATAAATATTTTTCTAACGTAAAAAATATTATGGAAAATTTTATTTTCTTTCGCTCGAAATCGTTTTTTTTTTCAGAACAACGTGTGACTAGAGACATTGTAAACAAAACAAGCTGAAGCCATATTAAGATTTCAGAAAAAGTAATAGAGTGGAACGAAAAAATTACTCTAGACAGTTACCTGAAATGTTGTGCTCTCGAGAATAATAATTGACCTAATGAGACGGTGCTCGATATACACATTTCTTTAACTTCTTAATCCGATTACGACACGCGACAAGTGTTTGATGGCTAAAACACCTCAGTCGTCCACGCTTGATGATTGCACATAGGATTCTGTAATTTACGTGTCAATGGAGTATTTTGAGTAATATGTATCGTCATAATTTTCTGTGATGTTAACTACCAGTATTAACTATGAACTTTGAATAGTTATTAGAACTAAGTATGTTAATTTTTTATCATCACTAGTTGAAGAACAAACTGGAAATTTCATACATTTATTATGGCTTTGATATAGCAATAAATATGGACAGAAACTAAGTCGTGACCTAATCTTAATTTGGATATTCTTGTTAAAATGCCAAAATTGAAAATTTTGTGTGAAGTTATTATAAAGTAATTGTGTTAAAGGGGTAAATTTTAAAATACATTTACTAGGTTATGACTATGAACATTGACCTTGTGTTAGATAGTCCACTTGGCCAAAGCAAAAAATTGAAGTCTTATGGAATTACACAATTTCAAGCGCAATAAATCATAAACTAGGCCATGACCTCGACGTTGAAAAACAAGAGGTCCATTGGCCTTAACGCTCACCTGAAGATATGTCCAAATTGTTTGCAAAGTGCAATAGACAATATATATTTAGTACAGAAACTTTAAAAGTTTTCTTAAGTAAAGAACTCCCTTAAAACTTAATCAGAAATATATCCACTCACATTTCATTTTAAGTAGCTTATATAATACACATGAAGTAACTGTAGTGCAATGAATGATTTCCAAATCATTTATTAATTTCAGTATACTTACGCAGCTATGTCCTTGACCTTTGAACATATATGATCTCGAACCATATATGATTGTCAAGTCAATACCTACAATATTCTAATATACCTGCCTATGCATGCAATTGATAGCTTTTAAGATAATTTTAGTATCCCTATGTTAATATGATTTTGACCATTCAACATATGACCTTGTACAATATATCAAAATGATCGTCATGTCAATACCTACAATATTCTAATATACATGCCTATACAAAAAGTAAGTAGTTTTCAAGATAATTACCAATTTAAGTGTTCTTCTGCAGCTGTGACCTTGACCTTTCAACATATGACCTTGATCCATATATCAAAATGATTGTCATGTCAATACCTACATACCCTTATATACATGCCTATACAAAAAGTTTAAAGTTTTCAAGATAAAGTGACAAATATATAATTTTTAGCAATTTCCCCACCCAGTGCCTTACAATTTTCCCCTTACATTTTGAGCCCCATGACTACCATTTGTGCAATCTGAAAATAGATGATCTAATGATGTTAAAAATGAAATATAGTCTAGTTAATCTATAAAAAAAGGGTCAAACATCAAAGTAATTGCAACAGAAAATATTGTTATGTGATTGTTTTTAGGAATTGTGTTTTTATTCACCATAAAAAATCTTCCCACCTCAATGCAGTGGAATATGGTTTTTTTTGCCAATTGAAGTTACCAATAGCATTTTCTATAGACAAGGGAGATAACACTGTATTGTGATCCTAAATATTACACAGACATTTTCAAAAACTTCAAAGTTTTCTCTGATACTATATGAAGAACAACATAGAAATTAGATGGAAATATATACATAGACTAAAAAATAGATAATTTAAGACAATATAGAATGTAATATGTAAACCGATTGTAAAAAAATTAAATTATTTTGTTGGAAGAATTTATGCAAAACGCTGATTAAGGGCGAGGTGGAAAAAAGATTTATTTACCTCCAATATATTTTGTTATACACAGAAATGATAAAATAAGTATAACTCGGGTAAAAAACGTAACTTTTTTATACTTCTACTCCATTACTTTGAGTATTCTATTATTAATTCCTCATCACTATAGAAACATTAGATTGTGAAAGACAAAATGCAACTGAATGAAAATGGGCCAATGATTTCACTTAAAATAAATCAGAAATGTTGAATATACATATGAAATGAATTATGATTGATTAATTCCATGGTCTTTGCTTCCCTATTTTGTTAAAATAGCAAAAAACATATGATAGTTGGACTAAAACTCCATCTGTTAAACAGGGGTTATCTCCCTTGTCTATAAAAATCCCCATAAGAAAAAAAACTTGTTTCTCCTTGTCAGATTTTGGTAGACTTTTAACTATAAACATTTCATGTATTTGAGAGCATATTAGTAACAAAATTTGTTCTGTTGCAATTTGTTTGAGGTCAAACTGTAGATTGACTAGACTAAACAAAGGTATATCACTTGTAGATTCAGAGTAGAATATTTTTTAAAGTTTTTCAATATTTCCCTCTTTATGGGGCCCCAACTCTTTCATTTGTGCAAATCTGAAAGGGCTTCACTCAGGCATGATGGTTACCAAGTTTCATTAAGTTTGGCCCAGTGGTTTTGGAAAAGATTAAAATGTAAAAAGTTAACGCACGACGGACGAAGATGGACAGCAATAGCTCATCTGAGCTTTCAGCCCAGGTAAGCTTAAAATGCCATAATTGAAAACATATGTGATCAATTTTAATCATTGAAATGTATGATTTTTATTATGACGTACAATAATGAATAACAAACGTCAGAAAGATCATTACCTTTAAAATGTGATGAACGAAACGACAAATTAACTGTTATTCAAATACAAATGTATCAATACAAAACTGCAATGATATAATAATTTTTAATTGAGAAGCAAAATGTCTAAAATTTTCATACTATTTACATTATAACTATCAATGAGAACAGACCATTTTTTAAAAATTTTCTGATAAATGTAAAAAAAATGAAAGTTTGTTTTATTCTATTTTTAAAGCCGTGATGTTACAGAAAACCATACATAAGTATTACCATTTGTTTACAATAAATTAAGTTGAACATAAAATTACTTAGGTTTCGGCTGGTCTAGTCCATTGTTCACCGGTAAGATTATTTAATGTTTCAAAATGCAAACAAGTTCGATTACCCGTATACCTCCCTTCCCAACAAATTAACAAAGAACTGAAAAAATTAAATTGTGTGCTAGATTTCATTTCCACATAATTCAAATTAGTCTTTTAACATCGTCAAAAAAGAAAATTGACATTTTAAGAAACCGTCAAACAAACCCATACGTCAACAAAAAAGTGTAAACAGTCCAATATTAATAAATAAAATGTGCCTTTAGATTTCTGGAAAGATGAGATAAAGAAGCGTTTTTTTTTAAAGTTTATCAGTTTCATATAAATTGTTTAAATAGCGTGTTCTGACCGAGGTATTTGAAAAGTAGATAAAACAAACAGTTATGAAAAACACATCATTCTTTTAATCTCTTATTATATAAAAAGAATTACCAATGTCACACTTTTGTTTGATTTTTTTGTCACTACGATTTTTAGAGGTCATCGGCAGATATGGGTTAGGTGTAGGATATGCTATGTCGCTAAACTGTAATGCTGCAATCATACTCTATCCTCTACAGTAAGCTCTTCACTGGATCCTGTAATAAATTTGAGTATCCAGCGCAGTGTTTGGGTAAACATTACCTTACATAATTGTTCTAATGATACATACACAATTTTGTCCTCCAATTTCAAGATTAATGTTTATCCACAACCCTTTTACTAATCACTCGTTCCTTAAGTGAACAGTCTCCAGTTTTAATTCTTACTAAGGCAAGCTTGCATTAGTCCAACTGGCATCTAACAATTAAATTGCTGGAACTGACAAGGACATCAAAGTAGGTATGGGAATGAGTTTTTTAAAACAACAAAATACACACCTGAAGCTGATCTAATATTGAAGAGTATAATCAAGCATTTAAAAAGATGTCAAGTTCTGAACCACTGCACTATTTTTGCCGAGAAATAAATGTTTTACGGAGGAGCCCTTATGAGACCTTATTCAAAAAAAGATTCCATTTTTTGAAGACACAATAACTTAACATGTTCACTTTTATTCAGTTGCAAAATTGTCAACAATATGACAACAGTACTATTTTTAAGATATTAAAAATTGTCATTATGGTAGATTTGTCCTTTAAATAGCCATATGAAGCACAAAATCACAGGAAAGTGCATTTTTAGCTTTTGTGACAGGTCAATTGATATTTTCCGACTTCATTATTTGCTTAAACCACAAATACACAAGTTCATGTTTTATCCCCTTACTTTTAGCATATTGCATAATGTCACAGGTCATTTTATTTTTAAATAGAATGTCAAATCAGCCAAATTAATTAAGAATTGAATTTCACTTTTTACGTTGTTATCGGGGTGTAACAACGTAAAAAGTGAAATTCAATTCTTATAATTACAAACCCGAAATTAAACAGTTTTTAAGCTGACCTTCATTTCTGAACTGATGAGTTGATTTTCCGAAAATTGATGTTACAACATCGCGGCGTAATAATACATTAAATGTCACCTTTAAAAAACGATAAAATGTCTTGTTAAAACTGGAAAAGGCTTTAAATTGAGATATTTTTATTCATTTTCTTGTTAATTTCAGTCAATATATAAATGATATTACAATAAAATCCTTTGAGAAAAAAGGTACTATATTATGTCTCGTGACAACACATTTACCAACAACGTACGACTATCATACGTTTGTAGGACACGCGTGTCAACTTACAGGTGGACGTTTCCCATAACAAAAGAAAACTGAATGAACAGTGTTTAAAAAACCGTGGAACCAACTTATGAAATGGAATTAATATTTTCTTGGTTGAAACCGATTTTTTTTGCCAACTATTGACTGGGAGTGAGACAAAGGGATTTCGTTTAATGATGACACCTGTGGTCGCTGTAATGGCTGATCAGAGACATGTGGAGGTAAAACAAGCGGTAGGGGTGCATTAGACTGGACGTTACCCGAGAGTGTATCAGTGAGATGTTTCTTCGGTGAACAGAACAGTCCCTACATTAGCTGTAAATTGAGGCTTCTTTTCTGTGGCCTGACATACGCATGATGTAGTGTAACTGAAATTCAGCATCACTCAGCATAGATATGTCTGTGGCTCTCGGGCGATGTGCAGTGTATACCTGACTACAAGTTTAATTTTTGTGCATGAATTCGGAAAACGCGTTTAGATTTGTAACAAGTTTTGACTTTGGATTTTTAAGGGGTGTACAAAACGGATGCTCCGCGACTGGATTACAGAGATTAAAATAGATCAAAAATATATTTAATAGTCTTGAATATTTTGGTGAAAAAATATCAGAACATGTCAAGTTGAATAATTTTTTGCACAATTTTAATCTAAAAAAATGATTTTAGTATTTTTAGGTGGAATACTTGCCGATCTCGAAGACATTCTCATTTGTTTACAATTAAAAAAAATATATGTTCTTGTAACATGCATTGCCTTAACCTGTATGGTGCAAAGAGCATATAAAATTTATCATTAATATTATCAAAATGATATACTTTTATGCTTAAAATGTCTCATGAATTCTTGACAAATTTAAAACTTTGAGTGGACAACCTACTCAGTTCAGTGTAAAGAGAAGTAGTTTTTCCAATTTTTTTAAATAGCTCTAT
This sequence comes from Tegillarca granosa, assembly GCA_029721355.1. Lineage (NCBI taxonomy): Eukaryota > Metazoa > Mollusca > Bivalvia > Arcoida > Arcidae > Tegillarca > Tegillarca granosa. Next base: position 10,980,888 of record CM056602.1, on the reverse strand, counting down.
TTTTACAAATATGATTTTACCACAAAGTCGTGACAAACGTATGATAATTTATTTTTTTTATATAAAGGTTTTTGCAAGTGATTGGACATACGATTTTTGTATCATAGTTCATGGCTCTGACTGGATACATCAACAACATGACCATTCTTGCGGGTAAAAAAATCAATCCTATGACAAAAAAATAACTCAGCGTTAACGGGAAAATTCACATCGTTATCTACATTAGATATCATTCTGAAAGCAACACATTGCTTATTTTATGAAAAAATAATGGCAAATCAAATAACCACGTTCATTCAAATAACTAAAGCTGATGGACAAACGGAAATGAGAACTTTATTTGCGAAAAGTAAAGCACTTTTGCTGGTAAGTGAAATTCATATTTTTATTTGAAGCTATACAACAATCAAGTTCATGATGGCAAGCAAAATAATGATCGCATCGGATTGGGAATTGAAAATGTAGATCACCTGATAAAACTGAGACCATTTTAGAGGTAGCAAAGGAAAGCTTCACCGAGGTATGTGTCTTTGAATTTAATTGGCTAAAGAATTGCTTGTTGATTTTCTTTTGTTATGAAACATTTACTGAAAACGTATAATTGGTCCTGGTTTTATAATCATTACTTAGCTAAATTTAAAAAATCTAAATAATTATGGGATCATAGACCGAAACAACTTTACAATTTTTCCTTTTAATTAAATTCAAAAATAAGTACAATATAGAATCTACCTTTTCTTTTTATACAACTTCACACATAAAAGAGTACGAACTGCGCAAAAATCTCAATGCAATGCAGCTGGATGCCCGTAACTACCGCCGGTACCTTTGCACGCTAGTTTCACCGCTATTTCTAAATCGTTCAGTGTACATGTGGGTAGTACGTTCATGTATCACTTGTATATTTAATTTCAAACGGAGCTTGCGAACATGCAAACACATTGGAGCGGTACAACTCACACTAATTGCCCGCGACTGTGCTTTAAAATATAAATGACGATGGCTTCAAGCTGAAGGGAGGGGCAAGATTTGTTTTGACAAAAGTAAAGCATACCAGTTCGAAGCGGAAATGTTAACCTGTAGAAAAATATCAATCAATAACACTTTGTTACCACTATCACCAACACATCAACTGACAGATGCCTTACATCTGGTGTCTTGACTTTAACCAATTGGCACGCTATTATCGTCATTTACGCATGCTGCTTACTCCGTTTCTCTTTCAGCATATGCTAATCCGCGTTAATCTGAATGTAAGTCCATGTATATTAATCCAATAATATTAATATCTACAGTAGTTTATGAATGAAGGCTAATCAATCACTTAAGTTCTGCGATTTTCTCCTCGACTTTCACTAGTTGGCATGCTATTGCCGTCATCAAAGCAGGTAGCTTACTCCGTTTCCCTTTAAGTCTATGATAATCGACTTTTGATGACTCTTCACTAACGTCACTGCAAAAAGAGGAAAACAAAATAATTAAACGTTTAAGCGCTCCTTTAAGACGTTGTGTATTTTAAAGAATCAAATAAAAATCATTATCTACAAACATAGTTATTATATTGCATGACCTACAAACAAAGCAATCACGTGCTCAATGTAAAATTTTTTTTTAAAATGTTTATAATATATCAAGAAACATATTACAAATACAATTAAACAATGAAAGTTAAAGTGTTCAACCCACAGATTATATGATTCATAAATCCACGTTTGGAGTGACGTATTGTTAAATACCTCATCCATGCTCATTTCATTATTGCTGAATATAGAGATGATTGAAATTCTATATAGCAAGTTTGGAACAAAAAATGCAAATACATTTCAAATTACATGATATACTAACATTGAAATGTACAAGTTATGAAGCAAGTATGGAACAATAAGTACAAATAAAGTACAAACATTAAAATGTACAATTTAAGAAGCAGGATTGGAACCAAAAATACAAATAATCTTTAAATGCACATGGTATGCAACCATGAAAATGTACAATGTATAAAGCAAGATTGGAATAACAAATACAAAAAAAAATCAAATTACATGTTATTTATCCATGATGATGTACAATTTATGAAGCAAGTTTAAAACAAAAAATTTAAATAAATTTCAAATATACATGGTATACAACTACGACAATGTACAATTTGTGAAGCAAGATCGGAATAAAAAATATAAATAAACTTCATAAGTACATTGTATATAAACACTGAAATGTTGAATTTATAGTGCCATGTTGGAACAAAAAATTCACAAACACGTAAAAGGTAATTGTATGTGAACTTAAATTTGTGCAATTTATAATCCATAAGTGACCAATGGTAAGGTAGAAAGTTTAAACAGCCACTCTTCTGTCCACAAGATATAGTCAGATGGAAAAAAGGAACACATAATATCCAACGAAATTGTTTTGTAAACCCAACTAAGAATAACGTCTGTGTCCTAAATGGTAACGGAAACGTCCTTTTTTTTTCAATATGAAAGTTTTAATGCCTAAAATTGCTGCAGATGCGAACATGAAACCTATTTCACACCTTCAACTGTTTCTTCATTAAAACTTAAAGGGCATTGCAGAACAACGTTAAAAATGAAACATCCACATGAGATGCACATTAAACATCCAATGTACACGGTTAATGTGAATAAACTGGAAAGTAAGACAATTTATAAAGCGAGCCTTGAACCTATAGGAAACACATGTACCCCTTCGCGACCTTGACTTCAAGTCACATGAACTAGAAATGGATGCAGTATATAAACATTGAAATGTACAATTTATAATTCAAAGTTGGAGGAAAAATGCACATACATTTTAAATGGGACTGGTATACAAACAAGGAGATGTACAATTTAAAAAGCTAGGTTGGATTAAAAAAATACACATTTACGTCAAATGTAGATAGTATACAAACATAAAAATGTGCAATTTTTGTAGTAACAATGGAACAAAAACGGAACACACAAATTTGCAAATGTGCTTGCTATTTAAACATGATTGTACAATTTAAAATGCATCGTTGGAACCACAAATCTCACATAAACTAACCCAAGTACATGGTATGTGAACCTAAAAACGTACAATTGACAATGGAAGATTGGAACCAAAAGTAAATATCAACTTCAAATGTACACGGTAAATAGACATAAAAATAAATATTATAATGCAATAAGGCGCATAAAGGAGCACACAGGAGGGAAACTCTCACTTAATAACTGTTTTATGTTGAAAGTCCTGAGCTTCAAACTTAAATGCACTTGAACTTTGTATGTTAAATAAATTACCAATAAGGATCAAAAAGTTTGAGCAGCATATATCTTTGCACAGAATGTAATCAGATAAATGGAAATGACACATAATATGTATCTTCTTTAATCAATGGTGATAGTAAAGGCATATTATTTTTGAAACAGAGGCCGATGTGTCTTTAAGCTCACCTGGGGATATGCCCAAGATTGTTTGCAAAGTACAATAGACAATGTATTAATAAGAGAATGTGTTGAAGTTTTCTGAAGTGTAGAACAATCTAATAATAGTTGATGTATGACAAGCGAATATGCATAGATTAAGCTTGGTAAAAGGAATAATATCCAAATCATTAATCATGTTCATATGCTATGTAGTTATGCCCTTGGTCTTTAAATCTATGACCTTCAACTATATATTACAATGATCGCTATATTAATACCTACAATATGCCACTATAAATACATAAACGAAAAGTTTGTAGTTTTCAAGGTAATTAACATTTTCAGTATTGTAATGCAGTTATGACCATCTCTTTTTAACCTATGACCTTGAACCCTATGATCAAAATTATTTTCATAGCAATACCTACATATTTCTGATGTACATATATAAAAAAATTATAAAAAAAATTTAGAAAAATTTTTGATATGCGGGATGTGCACATTTCGGAAATTCATTCCTCATCTGATATTAAGACAGATAGATTAAAATCATAAGTCAAACAATTGAAAATAATGAATCTAAAGTTCCAAAATTATATATGATGTACATGACTACATGAAAATGTAATAATTACCAAAATAATGAACAATATCTGACTTTTTATGCCGCCATGACCTTGACTTTTGAAGCTTTTACCTTGAAACATATATCAACATGATCGTCATATCAATATCTGCAATGTTGATGTATAAATACTTATACAAAAAGTTAACAGTGTTACAATTTGAGACCTTTTATGCCGCTATTACTTGACTTTTTAACCTATGACCTTGAATGATATATGAAAATAATCACCATATCAAGACCTGCAATATTGTGATATGTGTTTATACAAGAAATGAATAGTTTTCAAGACAATTTTACAATTTAAGCTATTCTCTGAAGTAATGATTGTGTTTTCTGAACCTATGACTTGAAACATATTAAAATCATCATCATATAAGTACCTGCAATTTTCCGATATACATGCCTATACGAGATAGAAATAGCGTTCAAGATAATTGATGAATCTCATTTCTCAAATGCAGTTACGACCATGACTTTTGAAAGTATAACCTTGAACCATATATCAAAATGAGCTATTTGTCAACACCTATATCAATACCTACAATGTTCTAATATGCATACCTACACTGTAATGTTTTAATTTTAAGATAATTGACAATTATGTTTTTTTTCTACAGCTATCACCTGGGCCTTGGAATGTATGACCTTGAATTATATATTAAACTAATTGCATAACAATACCTATATTACTGTTATATAAATCTGTATACACAATTGTCATAGTTGCGATATATTGACAGATATGTAATTTTTCGCAAGTTTCTTGTCAATACCTTTTTCTTTTCTGGTTTCCTTTTTTTAGCCCCATGGGTACTACTTTGTAAATCAGTAAGTTGATGATCAAGAAATATTACAAATGGAATAATTGAGGTATATCTCTTGAACATTCAGAGAAAGTTATTTAAGTCAGTCACTTTTTCTCTTCCAATAAGGGGGTGGGGGGGGGGGCAAGAGGACACTATTGCTTCATTTGTACAAGTTTGAAAGGCCCTCACCCAGGCATGATTGCAACCAAGTGTATTAAATTTGTCCCAGTGATTTATTAGAAGATTGACATTTATAAGGTTTACATATGACAGTTGACGCATCGACAGACGAAGATCGCTAGCAATAGACCATTTGGGCTTTCAGGTTAGGTGAGCTAAAATATATGTAAAAAGGTAAGGAAATGGCTAAGTTGCAAACATTAACAGGTCATGAAGCTTAGGGCCATCTCCACACTCACATCCCCTAGCAGTAAGAGCCTCTATGCTGCCCCTCATTGTTGTCATAAGCTGTTGTATGGTCTGCAAAATTGTAAGAAAAATCTGTGGATTTCAATATGAAGGAATGTAAAATAAAAGCAATGTAACTTACTTGAAACAGAGCACATCATCTGGTTACAAGTAGGAGTTTCAGGTCAGCAAAAAGCGAAAAATTTATTAGATTTAGGGAGTTGTTGTGTAGGGAAAGCACCAGTATGCTCTAAATCCCCTCATATTTCAGTCCTGTCATTCAGTCGGACAATATACCATATGTAAGTCACTACTGGATAAAGGTGCAAGGTACACCATCAAGTGGATGCAATGAGCTGTAGATGTATGTTAATGCAATGTGACATGGACAAATGACCCTTTTCTAATGTGGGGAAAAGATATTGGAATTTGATCAGCCTTGTTCTGCATTTCTCTTATTGAATGTTAAACTGATGAACATAGAGTGTGTAAAGAGCTTTTGCCCATTTCTCTACAAACATATTAAAATTCCAGGTAAACAGTTTTACCTGAATGGTGGTATTTCTTGTTATAATTCCAGGTAAACAGTTTTTACCTGAATTGTGGCATTTCTTGTTATATTTAAGTTCTTTTGACTTTGCCACTCAATTAGCACGCAGTGAGATATAGCCAAGTACTAGGCAATTTGCAGATTTTTCTCGACATGGTCACGCCAAACGGTGACATCTATCTTTCTACCGTCACCCTCTAGGCTGACTGTTATGATAGTTGTGTTTGTGTCCGCTCACCTTAACTGTTCTTGTCGATTCAATCTGCAACAAAATGTCAAGCAATATAAGCAAAAGCATTTGGGGACAGCCTTATTGTTTTGTTTGTCTGCAACGTGGTATCTGGTGGTTAAAATTTAAAAGTCTCATATATGTTTTATTTCGGTTTTTTTTTTTTTGGACAACGAAGGTAATGTTACGCCAGGTTTTCCCTTCGATTCATATTAGTTTTGAACACGTGTGTGTTCCAAGGTAATAATAATAATTGCTGAACGTGATGCACACGCTGGATGATTTCGTTTTCTTTTTACAGCGGATGGAAATGAAATTTGCAGACAATGACTGGACAGTTGTGATTAGTAGCTTTTTGGTTTAAAAATATGTATTTGTAGGGAAAATTTCAGGAAAATTGGAAAATTAATGCACCTTTTTAACTGGAAACTACTGTTCTGTGGTGAAACATGGGAAATCCTGAAAGTAAGTACGTGTGTCATGCTGACATACCTTTGACAGCTGTCCCTGAACAGTTGATATTGTACGCAGCGGGACTGCCAATATGTCTTATATTTTCTTAACTTGGCGGCGGTGGAAGGATGAGGTGCTTGGCCTTTTCCAGCAAATGGTCAGTTATTGTTATGTTTGGCTTCATCCTAGCTGTTGTTTTATGGGATTAGGCTAGTTTCCCTTTTTTAATGATTAAGTCTCTGATTAGTACTGTTTTTCCTTCTCTGATTACCCTGTCTTTCGTTTTGTCAGTGCAGATGGCCAACATAGCACCTGTATTCAGAATTTCAGCATTCTCACCATTACTGGTTTGAAATTTGGCCGAGTGTCCCAACCTGTACCACTTTGGCAATTAGGTTGCCTGAATAGGAGTTGGCCTGCTCAGTGACATTTCCTGTATCTCTGCGATAGGTTTTCTGGGTAAGGTAATGAATATATATACTAATAACATACAAGACACAAGTAGAGTGAAACAGTAAACCATGAAAGTATCATCAATATAAACAAAAGCTACATAACCATAACTGTTGAAAGTGACACTTCATGTATGTTTGCATCTTTTGGTGTCAAAATTCTCAGCCGTCTTAATTTTTAACACTATTTAAAATTGAGGGTTGTTTCCTCTTGCAAAGCATTTGCAAAGAATTTGGATACATGTAAATATATAATAAAATAATATAATCATATGTAATTTATATAATTAGGAATTCGTGGTTGTTCAAATGTTTAGATTATTTTTGTCGAGTCTGGTACTGCCATTAGGTAAGACCTAGGTGTTACTTTTCCATTATTTGTTGTAGGTGTTGGTGGCTTACAAAATATGGAAGTGTCCATATCTGTTTAACTAATCCTTTTTTCAATGAAATTTGAAAGGCTGTTTAATCATGCAGTTTAATTATGAATACCGGAGAGTACAGGCTGATGTTTCAATTATCATTTGAGTAAAAACTTGCATTTGTACAGAAAATATGGAAGCTAAAAATGTATTATCTACTCGATCAAAAAACTAAGCAGGCGATACATTTAATTTCCCGGAATTTCCCTAGCAATTGTTTTGGCATCTGTTGTATTGATGAGAAATGAATTTCCAAAGTGAGCACATATGGCACAGCAGCATTAAACATGTATGTTTGGTAAATATTATTCACAGATTTGCAACAGAGCATTTTTGAGTAAAATAATATTTTCATCTTAAAAGGAGTCAAGGTCTTTAAACAACAATGAAAATCATGCATTTGTATGGAAAAGTTATTCATTTTCATATACAAGTAGGCAACAATAGGTTTGTTGGCAGAGTAATAACATTCTAATGTAGCACAAGACATCAGATCTGAACTCATAATAATTGTGTACACATTGTCTAAGCAAGTTCCATAATCTGTTGGATATTTTATGAAGTATCAGTCGACACGGGTCTAACGTTTTGGAAATGACAGCTTTTACATCGTCTGATAAGGAAAGCAATTAACAAAACGAGTACGAATAAGCAAATAATGTTAGATGCAACTGAAAAAGTGGAATTACTAAATCGCTTCGAAATAACTATTTTATTAGGTGACTGAACAGAATCATAAATATGACATAACTTTGAAAGATTACGTCTGAATCAATACGACAAACGTGATGACTTCAATTTTTCTATTGTCAACTTTCTGTTTCTTTGCAATAATATCCCTGCTTCTCCTGCGTAAGGTGTATATGTTTCAAAGTTAATACTGTTATGGTAGAGCTTGTTCCCAGTATGGGGACTTTCTACAACGAAGCAAACTGCTTACAATTAAATTGTTGACGCAAGAATATTGCAAGCCTAGGCTAATCAAGGCCTTTAAAAAGTTTTATAGTCGTCATCACAATATTGCTTACAAATATGTTGTCACTGTATCCAACTTATACTGGATATATTTGACTTACTATTGTTCTTTGTTCTTTTCATTCTAAAAATCGACTTGCACGTGGCGGTTGTAAATAGCTACAAGAGTTGCTACCCTTCCGGAGCACCCGGCCTCACTTCCTTGATGGAAATTCACGTGTATAAGCTAAATTTGCCAGCTTTCAAAGTTTTAGCTTTGTTTTTAGGATTGTGATTTGGACAAGGACTGGTATGTTGTGTTTTATTTCCTTTCTATCGTTTTTAATCGCAAAATAAAGGCGTTTCTTGTAGTTGTAATAGATCGTAAATCATCAAGTTGGAGATTTGCATCTTATATTTATAAAATGTTTTATTTAATATTATTAAAATCTATTAAGTAAATTATTTGCAATTGATTAAAAAAAATAAATATAATTATTTTGAAATTTACATCTAAAAAAATCCATTTAAATCTGACCCTTTTCTGTGAAACCGGATATCTGTTAGAAATAATAACAATAACAGCTCCTTAAAACATTCACATATTTATTGTGGTCGTGGTTGAATTTAAAGTTACAGTATATTCTTATCTGCCTACAAATACACAAAGTAATAATATTTTCTTTAGAATAAATTCTAATGGTATTATATTACAATAATTTCAAATAAATCCAACCGCTTTGATAAATACAATTTAGAAAATATAATTTAAATATAAAAATATTATACTACATATCAGAGTAGATCGTATAACTTCGAGTTATACTAGATTCATTTTTACAATTTTAGAAAAAAGGTGTTGCTAGTTGGAAACGCAGAGCCAGAATGATTTATAGAAATATTTAGCGCCAAAACGAAAGTTTAGTGAATAGTTTTTAGTATCATTTTAGTATTCAACCAGTCTGACCAGTCACGTGATATGTCAAGACACTGAAAATACATACAACTCACGACATGAGTTACAAATCACATTTACATAACATCACATACAAAACATATACAGTACAACATAAAAAATAGACATAGCAGCACACCTGGCAAAAGGCATTTGGTTACATACTCCCTCTGTAGGAGGAAAATGTCACCTGACATTTTACTTATTTGCATATTTATAATAAATGTTTAATATGCAAATTTAATCTATATACAAGTTTCAATAAATATATAAATCAGTATCAATAAAAATTAATACATACATACCTATATGATTATACAAATTTCGGTTGGAAATCTGTTCCCACCAGAAAAATATCATTAACTTAAATCTTTACCTCTGCAGAGATAGATTTTGGCTCATCGTTTACTTTCAACTTGATTTGGATAGCTGAAAATTCAAATAGTAAAATTTAATCAAATTAAAGTATAACATTGACATAAGTTTTAATTTCAATATTAATATTGAAATTACACATTTGTGACACTATATCCATATTTGGTACATCACATAATTATAACGTGTTATGTGTCTATCCATGTGTTTCCATGTTAAATGTATATCAAGGTACATATTAAATTTTATGTCCACTTATGCAGTCCAGATGATTTATAACATTAAAATAAATTATATACATATATACAATCATAGCATTTTCTAGAACTTGGAAAACTGATTGGCATATTGATAACATATTGACAACGGCTGGGTACTGTCCCGATCCAGAAGTACAATATGCTACACAAATACCTCATCAGTTCCAATCTGACAAAACTGCCATTCTCCAAAGCGATCTGGGGGTTTCCTTACTCGAGTGGACTTTCGAGATTCTAGCACAGGTGTTACATGCTGTGGTGTGTCACTGTCTGGTCTGTCATTAATCACTGGTAAACTGTCACTGTCTGGTGTGTCATTCTGTGGTAAGCTACTACTTGGCTCCATCAAATCTGTCCTTGTACCTGCTGTATTTTCATGCTTAGTAGAAATACTGTCAATACTATTTGGTTCACTAATATTTTGAATATTAGAAGCATGACTCAATTCTGTATTTCTAGGTTGTAACTTACCTGTGTTTCCTTTCCTTCGTTGTGGGATGATATAACAACCAACACTCTCGCTATCAGAGCTATCACTCTCTGAATATATTTCAGAATTTTGTGAAATTTTTGATTCTGTCTGAGACTTAGAATGTTTTGTTTTATTCTCAGTAACAACAGGTGGCATAGCATTAAATAGTAAAAGCATGTTACGGTGTAATGTCCTACTTGGTCCGGTATCTGACTCTTTTCGGACTTTATACACCGGAGTGTCACTATATGGATGATCTTCAACCACATAGGGCTCAGCCTCCCACTTATCAACTAGCTTATGCTTGCCTTGATGACCTACTTTTCTTACAAGGACTCTGTCGCCAATCTCAATTTTAACTTCACGGACTTTATTATCATACTTACCCTTGTTCTTGGCTGCAACTTTGTTAGCTTCTTGATGGGCGACACGATAAGCTGTACTAAGCCGATCCTTTAACTTACCTATATAACCAGTAGGTGTACCCTTAACTGCGTCACTATCGAGTCCAAGAAAAACATCTATAGCAAGCCTAGGATGACGACCAAACATTAAATAAAATGGTGAAAAACCAGTGGCGTCACTTTTAGTTGCATTATAGGCTTGGACCATTGGTGATATGTGTGACTTCCAATTAGCTTTTTGGTAATTTTCTAATGTGCCTAACATTCTCAGAAGAGTTCGATTAAATCTCTCTGCTGAGCCATTCCCCATTGGGTGATAAGGGGTAGTTCTGGTCTTTTTAATACCAGCCAACTTACACAGTTCTTTAATCAACTTACCTTCAAAATTTCGACCTTGGTCGCTATGAAGCTTTTCTGGAAATCCATAATAAATGATAAAATTCTCATATAATGCTTTTGCAGTAGTGCTAGCAAGCTGGTTGCGACAAGGGATAGCCTGTGCAAACCTGGTGAAATGGTCTGTTATTACAAGAATGTTTTCATACCCACCTTTGGATTTTTCCATACTTAAAAAATCAGTGCATACTAACTCCATAGGATGAGTAGTATCAACTGGCTTTAACTGTGCTGATGGAGTACAAGCGGTTTTATATAACACACATCTGTTACATTCAATAATATATTTCTCAATATCAGAATCTATTGATGGCCAATAAAAACGCTGCTTAGCTAGCCAAAGAGATTTCTCCTTACCTGGATGTCCCATATTACTATGAATATAATTAAATGCTGTTATCCTTTGGCTTTTAGGAAGAACAAGCTGACTTACCTGAGACCCATCTTGAAAAGCGGTTCTGTACAGAATATTATTATCAAGAAATAAACGCTTCTTTTCACGTATATATTTCTTAACTTCTGTACTCTCCTTATTAAGCATTTCTCCCCTGGGGAAGGAATCGCTTTTCAAGAAGTGTATAATGCGTCTGATATTAGAATCATTTTGTTGCTCTATATGCCAGTCTACCTTATGCAGTTCGGATTGATCTATACCGTCATCGGCCGTATGAAGGACAGAATCTGAGGTAACTGCACCGACTAAGGACATATTACTGGTAGCTACCTGGCATATAGCTTGAATGGCATCATTATCTAACGGTCTCCTAAATAAACCGTCAGCATCTGCATTGAACTTGCCTGCTCTATATCTAAGTTTAAAATTATATGCTGACAGTGCAGCAACCCAGCGCTGACTTGTAGCATCTAGTTTGGCAGATGTCATAACATATGTAAGAGGGTTATTATCCGTAACCACCTCGAACTCACTACCATACACATAATCATGGAATTTATCCACCACTGCCCATTTCAGAGCTAAAAACTCTAACTTATGTGCAGGGTAGTTTTTCTCGGAAGGCCTCAGACTCCGACTTGCATATGCGATGACTCTGTCCTTACCTTCTTGCTCTTGATAAAGAACAGCACCAAGTCCCTGACCACTACTGTCAGTATGCAACTTAAATGGCTTATCATAATCAGCATAAGCTAAAATAGGTGGTGTTAGCAGACACTGTTTTATGGTCTCAAATGCAGTATCTTGCTCCTGTTCCCATTTCCACTTTGTAGGTATTAACTTTTTCTTAGACTTACCTTTTTGCTTACCTGTGCAATGGCCCTTTAAGAGATGGTTCAAAGGCTCAATTATTTTAGAAAAATCCTTTACATATCTACGGTAATAACCTACAAACCCTAACCATTGACGAAGATCTTTAACATTTGTAGGTTTGGGCCACTTTGCTACAGCAGATATTTTTTCAGGGTCGGTGGCGATACCATCCTCTGAAACTACATGACCCAAGTAAGTAACAGATTTTTTAAAGAATTCACACTTACCTGGTTTTAATTTTAAGTTGTGTTGCACCAAACGACTGAAACAAGATTCTAATCTTTCTAAATGTTCTTCTTCAGTCTTAGAAAAAATCAACACATCATCAATAAAAATCAAACATTCCTTAAGGTGCATATCACCCATACACTTTTCCATGAGTCTTTGAAATGTTGCTCCACTATTAGTCAATCCAAAAGCCATGCGTTCACACTCAAAAAATCCTAACTTACCTACCGTGAAAGCTGTCTTTTCTTTATCTTGTTCCCTTATTTCTACCTGCCAATAACCTGATCTTAAGTCAAGTTTCAAAAAGTATTTTGCACCACTCAAAGTATCGATGACGTCATCAAATCGAGGTAAATTATAACTATCTTTGCGTGTTACTGAATTCAAACGACGCATATCTAAACAAAATCGTAAACTACCATCAGACTTTCTCACAAGAACTACATTTGAAGAGTAAGGGCTATCTGATTCCCTTATAACACCTGCGTCCAACATATCTTTGACATGTTGACGGACCTCATCATACATACCTGGTGGAATTCTACGGTACGGCATTTTAAATGGAGTGTTATCAGTTAACTCGATTTTATGTTGAACTAGGTTAGTGTTACCTATGTCTAATGGTCCTGTTGAGAAAGCATCTTTCCACTTATATAACAAATTCTTAAACTGTGCTTGAGTTTGTTCTGATATATTATCAAACTCAACCTGTATACCTAAGTCTAGTGGATGAGAAGTAGAAGCCTCATCAGAGTTAACTTGTGAACAAGATATGGCTGATTGGTATGAAGTAATATCATCAACTATGGTAACATTTTGTAGGGAACATATTTCCGACTTTGGTTTGATTGTTACCGGTTTAGCTGACATATTACACATTTTAACCTGAACTTTAGGGTTTTCAGTTTGAATTTTTACAATTCTTGGACATACTATAACTTTATTATTGTATGTACTGTCTAAATTTTCAGTAATCATACAACCCATATTGTGTTTAACACCTCTTGTTTTACCTGAAATTATCTTGGTCTCATATGGTGCTATTCTAACAGGTTTTCTATTACTGGATTTTACAACATATTGGGTACAAACTAAATTATCAATAGCTACTTGCCATTCTTCTGACAAATTTAACTTGTCTGTATCAGAAGTATTGTCTCTACACAATATAATTATATTAGTGCCCACAATTATAGGACAAGAAGAACTAAAGTTGGTATCTGGTACTACCAATATAGGTACATAATACTCTAATCTTGACTGTGGCCATGACACTGCACATTCTATAAAACCTAAATACAGTAACAAAGAACCATCAGCTGTGGCTACTTGTAAACCCAAATCAGCTAGTTTGTTTAATTCTGGTTTTTCTTTTAATTTATTGTACCCAGATTCAGATATTGTGGTAACCATAGACCCACTGTCTATTAAAGCATTAAAATTGTCCCCATTAATAAGCACAATACCTTTGTTTAATTTACCCACTAATTGATTTTTAACACTAAATTGGCCAGATATATTTTGATCTTTGACCTCTGGTCGGCCTACAAAAGAGGTCATTGCGCTTTTGGGTTATCAGCAGAGTTGTTTGGTGCTGTATAACCTCTACCCCGACTTCTGGACCAACACGTCCTCTATTACCGTTATTATACCTACCTCGAGCAGATGAATTTGTATGTGGTTTATTATCACTTACCAATTGCAAATTATCAAACTTATTCAAAATTTTATTGAACTTGTCATCTATCTGACCCATGATTTTTTTCTCTAAATTCTCTAATTTACTATTCATTCTTTTCTCCAAGGCCTCTACCGGATCTTCTACCATAACTTGATGTTGTGCTTTCTTACCTGATTTCTCTAACTTTATAGCAACCTGTTTGTTATCTTTTATTTCTTTCTCAACCTGTCTGATCTCCCATAATAACCTTGTATAATCATTTATTGTGTCATATTTGTGTCTTGTTTGTGACTGCAATTCCTGGTCATTTAAAGATGTCCAAAATTTATGTTTTAACAGATCATTCTTACCTTGTGATCCCATGTAACCTTTATCAATGGCTGTCTGCAACAAAGTCTCTAATCTGCAGCCAAAACTTGTGACTGATTCATCTGACCTTTTATATTCATTAAAAAATTGCTGCATTATCATGCCATTTGTACTTATGTCACCAAAAAAATTGTCTAGCTTGTGCATAATTTGTGCAACAGTGGCATTTTCACCAAGCGGTATTAAAAGTTTTCTAGCTGTTCCCCTTAGAGACTTTCTTATTGCTTGAATTAAAATGTAAGGCTGAACATCTGGATCATTTGCCAGACAACTGACCTCAAAGTGCCACTCTTGGTATGATACATCACCTTTTTGAGGTGGCTCATCCCCAGAAAACTGTACTATTTTAGGAATTTGTAATTGGGTTTTATATATAAATGTAGCTTCCTCAGGATAATGTGGATTTTGTGGCACTGGCATTCTTAAGCCAAAGGGTTGACCTGATGCCTTTTGTTCTGAACCATGAGCAGGTAAGGGGACATTTTGACCATTATTTAACTGATTAAAAGAGTATGTTTTAGGTTTAACATCAAATGGTGAAGAGACAAAACCTGGTGGTAAATTTACAGATCTGTTTCCACTAATTGGAACAGGTGTACTTGCTCTCACCGGTATGTCAAATCCATGACTTAGTTGGTCATTGAACATTGCCATTATAAATATCTAATAAATAAGGACAAAACTTATAATATAAACAAATATAGATACATATACTCACCTAAACACATGTAGACAGTATTCTCTTCAGCCAGCACTTTGCTAACAAAGGTGATGGGTGCAGGCCATCTTTATAAAGGTCAAAACAAAATGATACTCTGTTCTTCTTATCCTTTCTACCCTTCCTGTACTTTAAAAGGTCTCGAGAAAACTTTGGCGATGTAACTTGAGTCCTCTGGTTCACAGCCAGTATATGATGATTAACCAATTGGATTCTTTGTTGTAACTCGATGTCTCCCTCTAGATATTCTCTATAATTCGGGTGACCTTTACTTTTATTCCATTGTCCAATTGAATACACAGGAACTTCTAAAAATACTGGTATAACATTCTCGAAACAAACAATATAATTATATAATTTATCTATATTATAGGTTAAATCTGATATGGCTTCCTGACGACTTGAATGTCTTAATTTAATATATCTACCGTGTTTAACAGTCAAATCGCAGGCACCAAGAAATATATATACCCTAATTCTACCATATGAATTAACTTTATGATGAAAATTGGAAATAAACCAATTATACCAGAAAACTAAAGTTGTGCCTGGTTTTGATATAAATTGGACATCATTAGTAAATTCTGGATAATTAAATATCTGATCTTTTAAGTACCTGACCTTGCTATTGCCAAGAATTAATATTTTGTATTTTGCTATTCTATGCCTTCTAATAATAGGCCTGTCCAAATATTTTTGGATCCTGCTATTCATTTACACACACATATAAATATAAAACAAAGAACACGAAATAAACATTAAACACAGATATACACATATATATTTATGTCCTACACTTACCTTGTCATGTCAAAAAAAATAAACAGGTAAATGATTAGATTGTGTTAATTTGTTAATAGTGTTCATGCAATAGATAGTGAAAAGGATTTTATAAATCGCAGCTGCTACCTACCGAAAAACGCCTATTATATTACATTACCTGATAATTTTGATAAATAATAAATATATTTGCACATTTTTACACATACATCGACATAAATACATGTAACATGAAAATAACACATAAAAATAAATTACAGTCAAAATAAATTAAATAGAACAAAAAAATACAATGTCTATCATATAAATATATATACAGTCGCAATCCCACGTAGATTCGCGCTCACTACACAGTAATTCATAAATTCATTGATTGTACGTACTTAATAATAACATGTGTCGGTCGACCATTAGAAACCCGGAAACCGGAAAGTCAAACACTTTCTGTTCACATGCGCACTCGCGAGGTCTTATTATTATACGATGTAAATGATAATATTATAATAATAATTATATATTCATATCGCTAAATATAAATTCTGTATTGTCGAATCCTCTATTCTGGCAATTAAACAAGGAAACTGTAGCTATAAATGTACGTTGGACGCCATTGAAACCGGATATCTGTTAGAAATAATAACAATAACAGCTCCTTAAAACATTCACATATTTATTGTGGTCGTGGTTGAATTTAAAGTTACAGTATATTCTTATCTGCCTACAAATACACAAAGTAATAATATTTTCTTTAGAATAAATTCTAATGGTATTATATTACAATAATTTCAAATAAATCCAACCGCTTTGATAAATACAATTTAGAAAATATAATTTAAATATAAAAATATTATACTACATACCAGAGTAGATCGTATAACTTCGAGTTATACTAGATTCATTTTTACAATTTTAGAAAAAAGGTGTTGCTAGTTGGAAACGCAGAGCCAGAATGATTTATAGAAATATTTAGCGCCAAAACGAAAGTTTAGTGAATAGTTTTTAGTATCATTTTTAATATTCAACCAGTCTGACCAGTCACGTGATATGTCAAGACACTGAAAATACATACAACTCACGACATGAGTTACAAATCACATTTACATAACATCACATACAAAACATATACAGTACAACATAAAAGATAGACATAGCAGCACACCTGGCAAAAGGCATTTGGTTACATCTGAAAAGACAAAGAAGTAATTATTACAAAGAAGTTAATATTTCTCTATCAAACTTTTCGGACTTAGTGTCACTGATGAGGAAGGAATTTCCGAAATTTAACTGGTATTTGTGTTAGATAACTATGTTGTATTTACATAACTTTCTAAGGACGGATAAGTAATACATAACAAAGGAACTAAGTCTAGAAGACAACTTAAAAGAGAAATTAATGTCAAACTTGATTTTAATATACATGTTTTGTCAGGTTCTACTACAATATTATTGTTAGATATTCTCATGATTTCAAAAAATTCTAAAACTATACGAATAATATATGATTTCTGTTTTAAATGTTAAGAAAAAAAAATATTCAAATTTCAATGTGATTTTAAATGTATTTTACATTTTAGCTCCTTTTTAAATCAAAATCACACATTTATCCTCTACTCTACAATGACAGCCTTATCAAAGTTGTAAAAGAAGCTAAGTTTTTAGGAATTCTATTTGATTCCAAATTAACTTTTATCCCTCATATAAAATGTCTAAAGGCTAAATGCCTGAAAGCATTAGATATTTTAAAAGTTCTATCTAATACAAATTGGGGTGGTGATCAACCTACATTACTTCATTTCAAAACTTGATTACCCCGTGGGGAACCCGGGTAAGAATAGGTCCCCAGTACCTCATGCTTGTCGTAAAAGGCGACTAAAATGAGGCATTCCGTTTGCCGTGGAATGCGATCCTTAATGGTGGAGGACGGAATTCTGGTGATTGAGGACCATGTAGGTTGCGGCTTGCTTTGGACCAACACATCACTTTGACCCTTACTTCACCTAGAAGGACGGTTGGCATCGGCCCGTGTCCAACAAATCGGCTGGTCACGCCAAGCCCTACAGGCAAGATATGGTTTCTCCTTTAGCTCTGCTCACGTTTTAACATTCGTAGTGCTTAACCTTGGTCTTGTTTCTTTTGTCTGTAGAAGGCGGTGGCTTATGGGTCAAATCCTGTTCTATTGTGATGTTCTCAATCTGGGCATTGCGATTTTATTGGGATGTATGTCTTCCTTGTAGTCCCTGGTGCTGTTCCGAGAGGAGATCCCCGGAACTAAGGCATCGCCCTCGTTGGCACTCCATATTGGCGGGTGGGGAGCAAGGAAGATGAACCACCTTACACCACCATGGAAAATAAAAATAAAATTCAGAATAGTTCAAAAAGATTAAGAGAGGATAGTGATGATGAAATAAATGAAATTAATATATCATGGGCAAAGTTTGTAGTTGTTGATTCAGCCACAGACGAAACATTAAAAATAAATCCTTTTGTGGTACAGAAGTGTGTCAGTGGTATTGCTGGTTCAGTAGAAAGCATTAAAAAATTGCGTTCAGGGTCGCTACTGATCCAATGCAGGAACAGGCAACAATCAATGAATTTAATAGCAGCAAAACATTTTGCGGATATTCCGGTTAATGTAACTCCGCATAAAACTCTTAATAGTAGCAAAGGCATTGTAAGAGACCTTGAAAGAGTTATGTTTGACATGTCAGAAAATGAAATTGCTGACGAGTTAAAGGAACAAGGTGTTACCCAAGTTCGACGTTTCATGGTGAAAAGGGAGGAAAAACTTATTAAAACTAATACTTACCTCCTTACTTTTAATTTGTCATCACCACCAAAGGAAATCAAAGCTGGGTATTATAACATTGCAGTGGCTAAGTATATTCCAAATCCACTGCGATGTTATAAATGCCAAAATATGGACATGGTTTTCGTACATGCAAAAATACAGTAACCTGTTGTCGCTGTGGTTCAAAAGACCACGCTGCTGATGGTTGTTCCCTCACTCCAAAATGTGCAAATTGTGGGGAAAATCATATGGCCTCCTCCAGGGACTGCTCATTGTGGAAGAGAGAACATGAAATTTTAAAACTTAAGATTAATCAAAACATCTCTTATGGTGAAGCTAAAACATTATACATGAAGGAGCAGAAAGGTCCAAGCACATCATATGCTGCTGTAGCATCGGGTTCTGCTTCTAAAAAATATAAAAGTATTGCCTGTCAAACAGATTTTAGTTTATCAAATACAACAACAAACTTAACTCAAACTAAAAAGAAAATTACCACTTCTACTGCAACAACTCAAACAGAGAAAAATGTTAACAGTAATAAAGTAACACAAAATGTAAAACTTAAATCACAGGAAGAGAATAATTCTGCTGCAGCTGAAACTAAAGTAACACCTGATAAGGACAAACCTGCATCAGAAAAAAATAAAAAGAATAAAAAGAAAACTTTAAAGCATGACTTTCCTGATAAAGATGGTTTTACGACCGTGAAGTCGAAACATTCTGTTCATCGACTTCGTGTTCTTACAAGGGATGTATCATCAGATGAAGAAATGGAATGCGCTTCATCTTCGCAGCCAATTTCCCCAATAAGAACACCAAATAAAAAATGAATGATACAAATATCATTCAGTGGAATTGCAGAGGTTTTAGAAATAATTTAGATGAAGTAGCACTATTGGCTAAAGATTTTAACCCTGTAGCATTTTGTCTTCAAGAAACATATGTTAAAGAATCGGATACCGAGTTAAAATTCAGATATTATAAACAGCATCATTCTTTTTCACCAAATACCGATAGAGCTTCCGGAGGTGCAGCAATTTTTGTACGTAATGGCACTATTCATAGTCCAATTACTTTGACAACAAATCTCCAAGCTGTTGCAGTCCGCCTAACGCTTCAAATTACCATAACCTTATGCTCAATTTATATTCCGCCGTCTTCTTCGTTACAGCTTGCTGATATGCAAAACTTAGTTGAGCAGTTACCTAAACCATTTCTTTTAGTTGGTGATTTTAATGGTCATAATCCTCTTTGGGGAAGTTCTCGACTTGATAATAAAGGAAAAATAATAGATTCATTGGTTTCAGATAATGATCTCTGTATATTAAACGATGGATCAAAAACATTTTTATCTGATGCGACAGGTACTTACTCATCAATAGATCTGTCAATTCTTGATCCAGATATTTTAAATGATTTTTCCTGGAAAGTTCATGATGATCGTTGTGGAAGCGATCATTTTCCAATTATATTGAAATATACATCTGGGGCAAATGATACTACAATCCCTAGATGGAATTTTACCAAGGCGGATTGGAATCGGTTTCGCAATCTCTGTTCAGAAAAGATTTTTGTAGAGAGATTTGAAAATGAAACCGATAAAATTCAGAGTTTTACTGACATCCTCATAGACATAGCTAATGCGTGCATTCCTAAGACCTCTGCAAATCCTAGAATCCATAAACCATGGTATAACGAGGAATACAAACAAGCTAGGAAAAATAGGAAGCAAGCTGAGAGACAATTCAATAAGTCTCCAACACAAAATAATTTACAGTTGCTCCGTATCTTTCGTGCAAAAGCTCGAAGAACTGCTAAAAAGTGCAGAAGAGATTCTTGGAGAAATTATGTCTCCAAGATCAATTCTCGCACCCCATTAAATAAAGTTTGGAATATGGTGCGTAAAATTAAAGGTAAAGGTTCTTCCGATAATGTTAAACACCTTAAAATAAATGATACAATTTTAACATCTGAAAAAGACATTTCTAACAAAATTGCTGAGACGATATCAAAAAATTCGTCTTCAGCTAATTACACCTCAGAATTTCAAAAATATCAAAAGATCCAAGAACAAAATAAATTGTCCTTTAAATCAGACAATTCTGAGCAATATAATGATATATTTTCATATGAAGAACTTCAAAATGCACTTTCCAAAGCACATGATACGGCAGTTGGTCCAGATGATGTGCATTATCAACTTCTTAAAAATTTACCCCCTCAATGTCTTTTTACTCTGTTAGATATCTTTAATGATATTTGGCAGATTGATACTTTCCCATCATCTTGGCATAAAGCAATTGTTATTCCTATTCCTAAGCCTGGTAAAGACCACTCTGATCCATCTAATTATAGGCCTATTGCCTTAACTAGCTGTGTTTGTAAAACCATGGAGAGGATGATTAATAATAGACTCGTTTATTATCTTGAGTCTAACAACCTTCTCACTCATATTCAGTGTGGTTTCAGGCAAAACAGAAGTACATTGGATCACTTAGTTCGCCTGGAATCATTCATCAGAAATGCTTTTATTAATAAACAACATGCGGTCTCAATCTTCTTTGACCTAGAGAAGGCATATGACACGACTTGGAAATATGGCATTCTTAAAGATCTGCATGAAATGGGTCTGAGAGGCCATACTCCTACTTTTATTAAAAATTTTCTCGAAAATCGAGAATTCCAAGTTCGTTTAGGTTCCACCTTCTCTGATGTTTTCGAGCAACAGATGGGGGTCCCTCAGGGTAGTATTTTATCTGTTACTCTTTTTAGTATAAAAATCAACAGCTTAGCAAAAGTTTTAAATAATAATATAGATGGGTCTCTCTTCGTTGATGACTTTGGCATCTCCTGTAGAGGGACGCATATGCATGCTATTGAAAGGCAGCTACAACTTTGCCTCAACAAAATTCAAAAATGGTCATCGGAAAACGGTTTTAAGTTTTCTAAAACTAAAACATGTTGCATGCATTTTTGCAACAAACACAAATTACATAATGACCCGGAGCTGTACATCAATGACAGCCTGATCAAAGTTGTAAAAGAAGCTAAGTTTTTAGGAATCCTTTTTGATTCAAAATTAAGTTTTATCCCTCATATAAAAAGCCTTAAGGCTAAATGTATTAAGGCATTAGATATTTTAAAAGTTTTATCCAATACAAATTGGGGTGGTGATCAGCCTACATTACTTCATTTGTACAGATCGCTTATTAGATCGAAACTTGATTATGGATCCATTATATATGGATCTGCTCGCAAATCATATTTAAAAGACCTTGATGCCATTCATCACCAAGGTCTACGTATTTGTTTGGGAGCTTTTAGAACGTCTCCAATCGATAGTTTATATGTTGAGGCCAATGAGCCTCCATTACATTTAAGGCGCATTAAACTGTCTCTGCAGTATGCTACAAAATTATATTCAAATCCAACTAATCCGGCATTTGATTGTGTTTATCATCCTCCTTATCAAGACCTCTATAATAAACATGTCAAGGCTATTGCACCTTTAGGTATTCGTTTAAAACCCAAGTTGGAGGAATGTGGTTTACACCTCAATCTTATTCAAATGCACAAATTACCAGATGAGCCTCCTTGGCTTCTGGATAAACCGGAAGTCAATCTGGATCTCACAAAGTTTAAAAAGTCGGAAACAAGTGAAGAAGTTTACCAGCAGGAATTCGCTCTCATTAAAGATAGATATACACAACTGATTCCTGCTGTAATTAGACAGGAACTTCGAGAATGGTTTTTAATATATACTGATGGATCAAAAGATAGTGGTCGAGTAGCTGCTGCTGCCATTCTTGGAGACGAAACAATAAATATTCGTCTTCCAAATGAAAGCTCTATATTTACAGCTGAGGCAAGAGCAATTTTACTTGCTTTACAATATATTTCAAAATCGCCTCATACCAATTTTTTAATATGTTCTGACTCTTTATCAGTCCTTCGGGCAATAAAGAGCAGAAAATTAGATCATCCCCTAATTCGTGAAATTCTGGAACTACATACATCTATTACATATTCTGTTTCAGATTTTAACAAAATTATTAATTATTGTTGGTTGCCTAGCCATGTTGGAATAAAAGGCAACAGTAAAGCCGATTCAGCTGCTAAAGCAGCATTATCCAAAGAAATAACTACTTCATTTGTTCCTTATACTGATTTAAAGCCATTGATTTTTGAATATATCAATGATCAATGGTCAAGTCATTGGAGTAGCCAAGAACATAATAAGCTTCATTCAGTTCAGCCCTGTCTGGGATTCATACCTTTATCCCAGTACAGTAGGCGTGATAGTATTGTTCTTCGGCGGTGTAGAATCGGCCATGGTTATTATACACACTCATTTATTTTAAAGGGTGAACAACCTCCACAATGTGTCCCTTGTCAAAGTCAACTATCTATTCAGCACATATTGCTGGATTGTGTTGTTTTTGCAGATACAAGGGAAACTTTTTATTCAGCATCATCGATGCAAGATCTTTTTAGTAATGTCCATGGACATAACATTTTAAACTTCCTCCGGGAAATTAACTTATTTGATAAAATTTAATTGTTTTACTATTTATTTTCCAGTGTTTTATATATAAGTTGTCTGTGATATTACTGGTCTTTGTTTACTTTTAGCTTATTTTTATTTGATTATACAAATAGATTTACATTTATTTAGATTTTTATTGATACTATTGTATCTTTTACATTTTTCTAGCCGCGAATAGCTGCAAAATTGCTGATGCGGCTCAAAACAATATTTCACTCACTCACTCACTCAAAACTTGATTATGGATCCATTATTTATGGATCTGCTCGCAAGTCATATTTAAAAGACCTTGACGCAATTCATCACCAAGGTCTACGTATTTGTTTAGGAGCTTATAAAACGTCTCCAATTGATAGTTTATATGTTGAGGCTAATGAGCCTCCGTTACATTTAAGGCGCAATAAACTATCTCTGCAGTATGCTACAAAATTGTATGCAAATCCATCTAATCCGGCATTTGATTGTGTTTTTCACCCTCCATAAAAAGCCCTTTACAGTAGAAAGGTCAAGGCAATAGCATCTTTAGGTATTCGTATAAAACCTAAATTGGGGGAGTGTGGTTTAAACCTCGATCTTTTTAAGAAACACAAATTTACAGAGGAACCTCCTTGGATTCTTGATAAACCAGAGGTGAATCTAGATCTTTCAAAATATAAAAAGTCGGAAACAAGCGATGAAATTTACAAGCGGGAATTTGCTATCATTAAAGATAACTATGCACGGTTGGTTCCTGCTGTTATTAGACAGGAACTTCGCCACTGGTTTTTAATATATACTGATGGATCAAAAGATGGTGATCGGGTAGCTTCTGCTGCCATTGTTGGACATGAAACAATAAACATTCGTCTTCCAAGTGAAAGTTCTATATTTACAGCTGAGGCTAAAGCAATTTTACTTGCTTTACAATATATTTCAAAATCGCCTCATAACAATTTTTTAATTTGTACTGACTCTTTGTCAGTTCTTCAGGCAATAAAGAGTAGAAAAATAAATCACCCCCTAATTTGTGATATTCTGAAACTGCATACATCTTTATCATATGCTGTTTCAGATTTTAATAAAATTATTAATTATTGTTGGTTGCCTAGCCATGTTCAGCAGTTGGTATTAAAGGAAAGCCGATTCCGCTGCTAAAGCAGCATTATCCAAGCCAATGACTAATTGTTTAATTCCACATACTGATTTAAAGCCATTGTTATACAATTATATCAATAATCAATGGTCAAGTCATTGGAATAACCAAGAACACAATAAGCTTCATTTAGTTCAGCCCTATCTGGGATTTATACCTTTATCCCAGTATAGTAGGCGCGAAAGTATTGTTCTTAGGCGCTGTAGAATCGGCTATAGTCATTTTACACACTCTTTTATTTTAAAGGGTGAACAACCTCCAGAATGTATCCCTTGTCAAAGTCAACAATCTGTTCAGCACATTTTGCTGGATTGTGTTGACTTTGCAAATACAAGGGATACTTTTTTATTCAGCATGATCGATGCAAGATCTTTTTAATAATGTCCATGGGCATCAAATTTTAAAATTCCTTCGGGAAATAAAATTGTTCAATAAAATATAATTTTTATCATTTTTATCTACTCTTTTATGATAACTTTTCTGTGATATTACTGGTTTTTATCAGTTTAGTAGTTGCTTTAGAATCTATTTTATTTAGTTTTACATAAATTTTATTTTTATATTTATATTTTGTTATATTTTTATCATTCTCTAGCCGCGAATAGATGCAATAACGCTGATGCGTCTAAACCATTCATTCATTCTACTCTGCTGAATTTACCGACTTGACCAATTTTACCTGTTAATAAAAACAACAGCACTTAAATCTTTGTTAAAATGAGAAAACAAATGCATGTTTATTGATTACATTATCATATCACAACTTTGAAATGAATGTTTTTGAGCACATTTTTGAAAAAAAAATAAAACAAACCTGATAGAACATTAATTGAAGATAGTTATTTAAAGTCACCAATATAATTGCCAATATGTTGTGGAACTGACCATTTAATTTAAATCAATAAAAGTTTTATATTTACTGATTGCATTCATTTGTCCACTTAATTTTGCTATATTTAACAATTCTCAGTTGTGAAACATCATTATACTGCTCCACCATTCTAATTAAGCATTTACAAACCTTGGACTTCTTTCTGGTCTTTCAGGCATATTTTTAAAATATCTGATAATTCAGGTGGAAAAGGAGATGCAACCACGCTGTATTGGTATATAATATTAAATTTTTCAACAACATGGAGTTGCTGGTAAATGTGCAGGGATTCTCAAATATAAAAGATAAGCATTCCGCAATTTTAATAATAGGACCCTGAAGTTTTCCTTTGTTCTTTTATACACGATTCTATTTTTCGATGCAAGTAAAGTTATCTTTCTTTACAACTAGAGGGCGCTATTACGTCAGCCATTACAAGACTGATTCAGTCATAGTTTACATTAGCGACGTAAATAAACGTGTGTAAATCGAAACTTAATTGTAACTGTTAGCAAATTAATTTCATTGTTAAAATGCCTTTCGTATCTGATGGAGGAAAACATAGTGTTATCGTAGGATGTCACAACAACCAAAAGAAGATCTACGAATGGAAAAAATCAACATGTGCCGAACACCATGTACAACATCAAGATTGTCCATGTCTACTTCCATATTCTCTAAATGTTATTCCAAAAGACGGAGACACCAGATTGCGTTGGACAAAATTGATTAATAGGAAAGACTTTCAGTTGAAAGACAGTGAACGGGTATTTAATTTTACCTATTTTTGATTTACGCGAGTAATAAAATGTACTGTTACGATGTGAACAGCTAAACTGATGTTTCACTTTCAGTGTTTTTGTCGCTTGTAATTGTTTGTAGCAAAAGTGAAATCCTAAGAAGTCAATTGATGTCCTTTATGGTGGTCTTAATTATAATTTAGAATGAAACTGTTTTGTTTGTTTGTTTTTTCCACAAGAACCTATGAATTGTAATCCATTTTACTTGTTCCAGGCTGTGAAGGGGATACAGTGGCTTTCATCAAAATTAAATTTCCTTTTTCAATATGGTAAATGTCGCCAAGCCAGCCATTTTGCACATAGTTGAAGCCATACGTAGCACGGAAAGCTCTCATTTCTTTACCATCGTAGGCTTTAGAATGTATTAAATAATCAACCAAATCTTCATATGTCAAATATGGCCAAGATCTTAGATCATTTTTCTTCCATCCAGGTTAATTATTTTCTGGTAATTCTGTGAAAAAAAAAAAAAAAAAAAAAAAAAAAAAAAAAACCTTTTTTAGATTTTATTTTCAGTAAAATGGTTGAAATAAATAAATAAATAAATAAATAAATAAATAAGTGAACTTTAAGGAACAAATCTTTTAATTAAAAAAATCGCCCTAGGGTAGATTTTATTTTTTAACAGGCAGCGCCTCTGATGTGCTGTGTATACTATCAACACCTATCAAATCTGAATTTATATATTTCTAATTAAATTTAATGATATATAATTTATGCATTCCAAACACTGATTACTCTTTGCCGACTTATAATGTCCCGGAGGTCCACTTTCGGTTTGACTTTTCCGACAGTGTTTAATTAAACCGCCTTAAGTAAATCTTACAATAGCCAAATTAAGTAAAGTATTTAGTACTTACCTTGATGTTTATCAGTCGGAATCTTTATGCTTTCTTAATAAAATTTGACGAATACTAATTAGGAAAAACAAACAGTGTAAAAAATCATCGATGTTCAATTCATTTATACCTGTTGGAATCAGTCTTGTAATGGCGGACGGTCACGTGATTTCAACATGGATGCGCCCATTGATTTGACAATAGACGCGTGTATTTGAATAATAAAGATGACACGACATCATGTTCTGCTGAAACATAACGTCTATGAGATTGACTACAGTTGGCCTTAATATCGCTGATTTTACCGAATTAAGACAAGAGGCCCATGGGCCTTAACGCTCACCTGAGGATATGTCCAAAATTGTTTGCAAAGAGCAAAGACAATATATTAGATACAGAAACTTTACAAGTTTTCTCAAGTTAAGAACTGCCACAAAACTTAATAAGAAATACATCCAGTCACATTTCATTTATAATTAGCTTATATAATATGCATGGAGTATTTGTAGTACAATAAATAATTTCCAAATCATTAATAAATTTCAGTATACTTATTCAGCTATGTACTTGACTTTTAAAACATATATGAACTTGAACCATATATGATCGTCATGTCAATACCTACAATATCTTAATATACAAGCCTATATAAAAAGTCAAAGTTTTCAAGATAATAACCAATTTATGTCTTTTTTTGCAGCTGTGACCTTGACCTTTGAACACATGACCTTGAACCATATATCAAAACGATCGTTGTCGCAATACCTACAATATTCTAATATACATGCCTATACAAAAGGTTAACAGTTTTCAAGATAATTAGCAATTTATGTCTTTT
Organism: Tegillarca granosa; assembly: GCA_029721355.1. NCBI lineage: Eukaryota > Metazoa > Mollusca > Bivalvia > Arcoida > Arcidae > Tegillarca > Tegillarca granosa. The sequence continues at coordinate 10,952,857 of CM056602.1, read as the reverse complement.
TTTGCAGCTGTGACCTTGACCTTGAAACATATATCAAAATGATCGACATATTAATACCTACAATATTCTAAAATACATGCCTATACAAAAAGTTAATAGTTTTCAAGATAATTAGCAATTTATGTCTTCTTTTGCAGCTGTGACCTTGATCTTTGATCTATAACTTTGAACTATATATCAAAATGATCGTTGTCACAATACCTACAATATTGTAATATACATGCGCATACAAAAAGATTAAAGTTTTCAAGCTAATGCACAATTTTAGTATTTATAAGCCAAAAATAACATTTCAGGAGCAACAACTCCTACATGGATTATCATATAGTTACGAAACTTTGTACCTTTTTAAATGTTGTCATCCTGAACATCTTAACAATGTTTTGATTTCATATATCTCTAAATATTTGCAAGAAAATTCCCTTAAACTGCATAAATCACAAATTAGGTCATGACCTTGATCTGTGAGCTTGACTCTAAATTAAAGGTCATTTCAAGAAAAAGTCAAAACTGAAAACCTCATGTCATTATCTGTTCAAATAGTCAAGTTATAACTATTTGAAGCCATTTTACGTTTTTTTTAAAATTAAATGCAAAAACGCGTAACCCATTTTTCGACCAAATTTCACGAATGAACAAACTATAGGCTTAAGACCCTAGAGAAGCCAAATATCACATCAGGTTTTTTCTCCCGTCATCGATTTCGGAGAAGAAGATTTTTAGCTCACCTGAGCTGAAAGCTCAGATGAGCTATTGCTATCCATCTTCGTCCGTCGTGCATCGTGCGTAAACTTTTTACATTTTAATCTTCTCCTCCAAAACCACTGGGCCAAATTTAATGAAACTTGGTAACCACCATGCCTGGGTGAAGCCCTTTCAGATTTGCACAAATGAAGGAGTTATGTCCCCTTGGGGCCCCAAAAGGGGGGAAATAGTGAAAAACTTTAAAAAATCTTCTCCTCTGAATCTACAAGAGATATACCTTAGTTATTTCATTTATAACATCCTTAGGTCATCTGCACAAATGGTAGCCATGGGGCTCAAAATGGGGAAATTGTAAGGCACTGAGGAGGGAAATTGCTAAAAATTATATATTTATCACTATATCTTGAAAACTATTAACTTTTTGTATAGGCATGTATATCAGAATATTGTAGGTATTGACATGACGATCATTTTGATATATGGTTCAAGGTCATATGTTCAAAGGTCACAGCTGCAAAAGAAGACTTAATTTGCTTATTATCTTGAAAACTATTAACTTTTTGTATAGGCATGTATATTAGAATATTGTAGGTATTGCGACAAAGATCATTTTGATATATGGTATAAGGTCATATGTTCAAAGGTCAAGGTCACAGCTGCAAAAGAAGACATAAATTGCTAATTATCTTGAAAACTATTAACTTTTTGTATAGGCATGTATATTAGAATATTGTAGGTATTGCGACAATGATCATTTTGATATATGGTATAAGGTAATATGTTGAAAGGTCAAGGTCACAGCTTCAAAAGAAGACTTAAATTGCTAATTATCTTGAAAACTATTAACTTTTTGTATAAGCATGTATATCAAAATATTGTAGGTATTGACATGACAATCATTTTGATATACAGTTCAAGGTCATGTGTTCAAAGGTCACAGCTGCAAAAGAATACAAATTGCTAATTAGCTTGAAAACTATTAAGTTTTTGTTTAGGCATGTATATGAGAATATTGTAGATAATGCGACAATGATCATTTTGATATATGGTATAAGGTCATATGTTGAAAGGTCAAGGTCACAGCTTCAAAAGAAGACTTAAATTGCTAATTATCTTAAAAACTATTAACTTTTTGTATAAGCATGTATATTAGAATATTGTAGGTATTGACATGACAATAATTTTGATATACAGTTCAAGGTCATATGTTCAAAAGTCAAGGTCACAGCTGCAAAAGAAGACTTAATTTGCTAATTATCTTGAAAACTATTAACTTTTTGTATAGGCATGTATATTAGAATATTGTAGGTATTGAGACAACGATCATTTTGATATATGGTATAAGGTCATATGTTCAAAGGTCAAGGTCACAGCTGCAAAACAAGACTTAAATCGCTAATTATCTTGAAAACTATTAACTTTTTGTATAGGCATGTATATTAGAATATTGTAGGTATTGAGACAACGATCATTTTGATATATGGTATAAGGTCATATGTTCAAAGGTCAAGGTCACAGCTGCAAAAAAAGACATAAATTGCTAATTATCTTCAATACTATTAACTTTTTGTATAGGCATGTATATTAGAATATTGTAGGTATTGACATGACAATCATTTTGATATATGGTTCAAGGTTATATGTTCAAAGGTCAAGGTCACAGCTGCAAAACAAGACTTAAATCGCTAATTATCTTGAAAACTATTAACTTTTTGTATAGACATGTATATTAGAATATTGTAGGTACTGCGACAATGATCATTTTGTTATATGGTATAAGGTCATATGTTGAAGGTCAAGGTCAAAGCTTCAAAAGAAGACTTAAATTGCTAATTATCTTGAAAACTATTAACTTTTTGTATAAGCATGTATATTAGAAAAATTGTAGGTATTCACATGACAATCATTTTGATATACAGTTCAAGGTCATATGTTGAAAGGTCAAGGTCACAGCTGCAAAAGAAGACAAATTGCTAATTAGCTTGAAAACTATTAAGTTTTTGTTTAGGCATGTATATTAGAATATTTTAGGTATTGACATGACAATCATTTTGATAAATGGGTCAAGGTCATATGTTTAAAGGTCAAGGTTACAGCAGCAGAAGAAGACTTTAATTGCTAATTATCTTGAAAACTATTAACTTTTTGTATGAGCATGTAAATTAGAATATTGTAGATATTGACATGACGATCATTTTGATATATGGTTCAATGTCATATGTTCAAAGGTCAAGGTCACAGCTGTAAAACAAGACTTAAATTGCTAATTATCTTGAAAACTATTAACTTTTTGTATAGGCACGTATATTAGAATATTGTAGGTACTGCAACAATGATCATTTTGATATATGATACAGGGTCATATGTTCAAAGGTCAAGGTCACAGCTGCAAAAGAAGACTTAAATTGCTAATTATTTTGAAAACTAATAACTTTTTGTATAGGCATGTATATTAGAAAAATTGTAGGTATTGACATGGAAATCATGTTGATATATGGTTCAAGGTTAAATGTTCAAAGGTCAAGGTCATATCAACATAGGAATACTAAAATTATTAATTATCTTGAAAACTATTAACTTTTTGTATAGGCATGAATATTAGAATATTTTAGGTATTGATATGACGATCATTTTGATACATGGGTCATGGTCATATGTTCAAAGGTCAAGGTCACAGCTGCAAAAGATGACTTAAATTGCTAATTATCTTGAAAACTTAACTTTTTGTATAGCCATGTATATTAGAATATTGTAGGTATTGACTTGACAATCATATATGGTTCGAGGTCTTATATGTTCAAAGGTCAAGGACATAGCTGCATTAGTATACTGAAATTGATTAATGATTTGGAAATTATTCATTGCACTTCAGTTACTTCATGCATATTAAATAAGCAACTTATAAATGAAATGTGAGTGGATATATTTCTGATTTAGTTTTGATGGAGTTCTTAATTTGAGAAAACTTTTCAAGCGTTAAGGCCCATGGGCCTCTTGTTTAAGATTTTTGGACCCCTAGGTCACCTTGACCTAGTTTTGGTAGCAATGGAACGCTATGAACAAATCTGAATTGCACCGGCCCATATATGCTTCTGACAAAGTATCATTGAAATCTGTCCAGCAGTTATGGAGGAGAAGTCGAAAATAGGTGTTAACGACGCACGCACGCACATACACACGCCGCGCCATGCCATAAGCTCACATGACCTTTCGGTCAGGTGAGCTAATAACACTGTGTAGGGGCCAGCCCTTAAATGTGATATAACTCTTCGAGATCTTACTGTAATGACAAAATCTGAGAAAACATGGTAATAGTATAAATAATATCTAGGAGCTATCAAAATGTCAGCAGTTTTTATTAGCTCACCTGGGGAATCCAGAGTGAGCTTTTGACATGTTTAAGCAAGCGTTCGTCTATAAACTAATTGGCTAATTCAAATGAAATTTGGTAAAGAAGGTCTTTAGTTGCTATATATTAAAATTGTATCCCACAAGTTTGTCCGAAATTCAAAATGACTCTGCCGTTACTTTAAATAGCAGAAACCTATAAAAGGTTATTGCGGATTCAATTATGTACCGATTTTCTTTTTACAAGTTTTGACACAGAGAAAATATATGTTAGGGATGTAACATATGTTACATATTTTTCTGTACAATTATTTGTTTATGCAATAATTACATAATATGCTAATAAGGTCTATTTTAGCCAAAATAATTGAAAATCTTCTCTAAAAGTACATGGCCAATTGAAAGGAAATTTATGATAAATATTGCTTAAAATAATAGAAAATAAGGATACTGCCAGTGGGTTTTTATGAAGGGTAAAAAGGGTCATTATTCTGTGCATGGAGGTGAGTTGCTAATTCATCTAACTTCTTGAATGTTAATGCTATCAGGCATTGTTAATTCGTCTTTATAGCATCATGCAATTTATTTTTCTAAGTCTATAATTTTATGTGTCTAAATTTCATTCTAAATAATCTTATTGTTTAACTTTATTTGTTAATGTCACCAACTCCTATCGTTATTTGTTTATGTTCCTAAATACAAGTTTCAAGTCATTGATGTATTCGTCCATGTCAACAAGGACATAATTATTTGTCGTGAATGTAATTCGCATTACAATTATGTTAACAAATGAAATATCGAGAACCCCCCCCCCCCTCCCTCGCATCTATCGGTTTGTTGGACAGGTCTGTCAATGTTCGAAAAATGCGGTCTATTCGATTGTTTGGGAGAAGAGTATTTTACTTATTAACCTATAAATCAACTGAACAGGTCGCAACTTAAAATATTAACAGATTATACCCCCTCTTTTTGGGCAGAAAACAAATCGTTCTTAAACGTAAAACATTCCCGAGCACAAACTATTGTAGATCTATATAATACAACATATCGTATCCGTAGATGGTACCATCTGACTATATGTGGAAATTCACGTGTTTCACTCTGCCTGTTCTTGTAAAGTGTTAACTGTGTTTTATTTTGGTTTTGATCTGGATAACGGACTGATATCGGTATGCTTGTAGTTTATTTATCTAGAAATTGATTTACAATTCCACAGAATCTGTGGAAATACCTAAGATCATATTATTTATCATGGTTCTTGCGGTGAAAATCGGTTAAATGTCGCCAAAGGCAATATTATATCTCCCAGTGCGATAGCTGACCACGGAAACCTGCTATTCCTCAAAATTTATCTACAAATTCTAAAACACTGTCTATATATCATAATTAACAATTTAATTTCTTGGTATAATGCATGTAAAAGTTCAAAAATGACATCCGTAACACAAAATTTCGTCTAAAACAACGTGTCCTTCGCATACCGTACTTGTTTTTTTTGGACTGCTTTACGGATTCAGTGTTTAAAAAATCTTGGTGTAAACTGCCTTATAACATTAGTCTATGACCAAATATAAATAAATGATTTGATATTTGTTTTGGAATGATACCCCGGTTTCCTACATATCGAAAATGTATATGTCCCGAAAATCTATGTGAATTACGTTATATTTTCCAACGTTGCCATTCAGAATGATAAAAGGGTCTTAAAATGTTAATGAAGATCAAAAATAAAGTAGAAAGGATGATATTTTTGACAACATTAATAAATACTATGAAATGTATAGTGTTATCTGAAAATAACGAATCCATTTTCATCTTTTAAGAATTGCATTAAGGAGGTGAATTACGTTATATGGGTTTATTAACTCGATTCACAAAAGAGCGAACTCTTAATATCACTTCCATATAGAATATGAGGGTATTTTATGTAACATGTATGCAACTATTACAAAACTAATATTAAAATATATTAAAGAAAGAAAAGTGAGTGAGTGAGTTTTGGTTTAAAGCCGCATCAGCATTATTGCAGCTATTCGCGGCTAGAGAATGTTAAAAATATAACAATATATAAAATTACAATTTATGTAAAACTAAATACAATAGATTTTAAAGCAACTACTAAACTGATAAAAACCAGTAATATCACAGATAAGTTAACATAAAAGACTGGATAATAAATGATAAAAACTATATTTTATTGAACAAGTTTATTTCCCGTAGGAATTTTAAAATTTGATGTCCATGAACATTATTAAAAAGATCTTGCATCGATGATGCTGAATAAAAAGTATCCCTTGTAGGAGCAAAGTCAACACAGTTCAGCAATATGTGCTGGACAGATTGTTGACTTTGACAAGGGACACATTGGGGAGGTTGATCTCCATTTAAAAATAAATGAATGAGTAAAATAACAATGGCCGATTCTACAGCGTCTAAGGACAACACCCTCATGCCTACTATATTGAGACAAAGGTGTAAATCCAAGACAAGGCTGTACAGAGTGTAACTTATTATGTTCCTGTCCATTCCAATGATCTGACCAAAGACCATTGATATAGGTATATATCAAAGGCCTCAGATCTGTATAAGGAATGAAACAGGATGTAATTTCTTAAGATAAAGCTGCCTTAGCAGCTGAATCGGCTTTTTCGTTACCTTTAATACCTACATGACTAGGTAACCAACAGTAATTAATTATCTTATTAAAATCTGAAATTGCATATGTTATTGAAGTATGCAGTTCCAGAATTTCACGAATTAGGGGGTGATCTAATTTCTTGCTCTTTATTGCCCGGAGTACAGATAAAGAGTCGGAACGTATTATAAAATTGTTATGAGGCGATTTTGAAATATATTGTAAAGCAAGAATTATTGCTTTAGCCTCAGCTGTAAATATAGAACTTTCATTTGGAAGACGAATATTTACTGTTTCGTCCCCAACAATGGCAGCAGCAGCTACCTGACCACTATCTTTTGATCCATCAGTATATATAAGAAACCAGTGCCGCAATTCCTGTCTAATTACAGTAGGAATCAGTCGTGTATATTTATCTTTAATCAGAGCGAATTCCCGCTTGTAAATTTCATCGCTTGTTTCCGACTTTTTAAATTTTGTGAGATCCAGATTAACTTCTGGTTTATCAAGAAGCCAAAGAGGATCATCTGTTAATTTGTGTTTTTTAATAAGTTTCAGATTAAGTCCACATTCCTCCAATTCAGGTTTTAAACGGATACCTAAAGGTGCAATAGCTTTGATATTTTTATTGTAGAGGTCTTGATAAAGCGGGTTAAAAACACAATCGAATGCTGGATTACATGGATTTGCATATAATTTTATAGCATACTGCAGGGTTAGTTTATTGCGCCGTAAATGTAATGGAGGCTCATTAGCCTCAACATATAAACTATCGATTGGAGACGTTTTGTAAGCTCCTAAACAAATACGTAAACCTTGGTGATGAATTGCGTCAAGGTCTTTTAAATATGATTTGCGAGCATATCCATATATAATGGATCCATAATCAAGTTTTGATCTAATAAGCGATCTGTATAAATGAAGTAATGTAGGTTGATCACCACCCCAATTCGTATTGGATAAAACTTTTAAAATATCTAATGCCTTTAGGCATTTTGCCTTAAGGCATTTTATATGCGGGATAAAAGATAATTTGAAATCAAATAGGATTCCTAAAAACTTAGCTTCTTTTACAACCTTAATTAGGCTGTCATTGATTTACAGCTCCGGGTCATGATGTATTTTGCGTTTGTTGCAAAAATGTATGCAACAAGTTTTTGTTTTAGAAAACTTAAAACCGTTTTCTAATGACCATTTTTGAATTTTGTTGAAACAAAGCTGAAGTTGCCTTTCAATAGCATGCATATGAGTCCCTCTACATGAGATGCCAAAGTCATCAACAAAAAGAGAGCCATCTATATTATTTTTTAAAACTTTAGCTAAGCTTTTAATTTTGATACTAAAAAGGGTTACAGATAAAATACTACCCTGAGGGACACCCATCTCTTGCTGGAAGACATCAGAGAATGTTGACCCTAAACGAACTTGAAATTCTCGATTTTCGAGAAAGTTTTTAATAAAATTTGGGGTATGACCTTTAAGACCCATGTCGTGCAGATCTTTAAGAATGCCATATTTCCAAGTCGTATCATATGCCTTTTCTAGGTCAAAGAAGATTGAGACCGCATGTTATTTATTATTAAAGGCATTTCTAATAAATGACTCCAGGCGAACTAAGTGGTCTAAGGTACTCCTGTTGCGCCTGAAACCGCACTGGATATGAGTGAGAAGATTGTTAGACTCAAAATAATAAACGAGTCTATTGTTAATCATCCTTTCCATGGTTTTACAAACACAGCTAGTTAAGGCTATAGGCCTATAATTAGATGGAACAGAGTGATCTTTACCCGGCTTAGGAATAGGTATAATAATTGCTTTGTGCCAAGATGATGGGAAAGTATCACTCTGCCAAATATCATTAAAGATCTCTAACAGAGTGAAAAGACACTGAGGAAGCAAATTTTTAAGAAGTTGATAATGCACATCATCTGGACCAACTGCCGTGTGCTTTGGAAAGTGCACTTTGAAGTTCTTCATACGAAAATATATCATTATATTTCTCAGAATTATCCGGTTTAAAGGATAATTTATTTCGTTCTTGGATCTTTTGATATTTTTGAAATTCTAAAGTATAATTAGATGAAGACGAATTTTTTGATATCGTCTCAGCAATTTTGTTAGAAATATCTTGTTCAGATGTTAAAATTGTATTATTTATTTTAAGGTGTTTAACATTATCGGAAGAACCTTTACCTTTAATTTTACGCACCATATTCCAAACTTTATTTAGTGGAGTCCGAGAATTGATCTTGGAGACATATTTTCTCCAAGATTCTCTTCTGCACTTTTTAGCAGTTCTTCGAGCTTTCGCACGAAAAATACGGAGCAAATGTATAAATTATTCTGTGTTGGAGACTTATTAAATTGTCTCTCAGCTTGTTTCCTATTTTTCCTAGCTTGTTTGTATTCCTCATTATACCATGGTTTATGGATTCGAGGATTTGCAGAGGTTTTAGGGATGCAAGTATTAGCAATTTCTATAAGGACGTCAGTAAAACTCTGAATTTTTCATTTTCAAATCTCTCAGTATTAATTTTTTCTGCACAGAGATTGCGAAAATGATTCCAATCAGCTTTCGTAAAATTCCATCTTGGTATAGTTGCATCATTTGTCCCAGATGTATATTTCAATATAATTGGAAAATGATCGCTTCCACAACGATCATCGTGGACTGTCCATGAGAAATCATTCAGAATATTTGGATCAAGAATTGACAGATCTATCGATGAGTAAGTACCTGTCGCATCAGATAAAAAGGTTTTTGACCCATCATTTAATATAGAAAGGTCGTTGTTTGAAAGCAACGTTTCTATAATTTTGCCTTTATTATCAAGTCGAGGACTTCCCCAAAGAGGATTATGACCATTAAAATCGCCAACTAAAAGAAATGGTTTAGGTAACTGGTCGACTAAGTTTTGTAAATCAGCAAACTGTAATGCAGAAGATGGAGGAATATAAATGGAGCATAATGTTATAGTAATTTGAAGCGTCAATCTTAATGCAACCGCATGAAGATTTGTTGTAAGAGAAATGGGACTATGAATTGTCCCATTGCGAACAAATATTGCAGCCCCTCCCGATGCTCTTCCAGTATTGGGTGAAAAGGAATGATATTGGTTATAATATCGGAATCGAATATCTGTATCGGACTCTTTTATGTAGGTTTTTTGAAGACAAAATGCTACAGGATTAAAATCTTTAGCTAAAAGTGCAACGTCGTCGAAATTATTCCTAAAACCTCTGCAATTCCATTGAATTATATTTGTTTCATTCATTTTTATTTGGTGTTCGTATTGGTGATATTGGCTGAGAACATGGAGAACATTCCATCTCCTCATCTGAAGAAACATCCCTATGTCTCGCAAGAACATTCAATCGATGCAATGAATGCTTGGATTTAACGGGTGTAAAACCGTCTTCATCCGATAATAAGAAATCTTTTTTTGAATGCTTCTTTTTATTTGTTTTTTATTTTATTTTCAACTGATGAGGTTTTATCCTGATCAGTTTTTGCGGCAGATTTGTCTGCAGCATTGGGAGCAGATATTTTCTGCTCTTTTGAAGTTAATTTAACTTCAGCTTGAGATTTTGATTTTTCAATACCTTTAGTGTTTTTATTTATTTTACTATTTTCTAAAATGTTTGCTGTTTGCGACATAGTAGTAGATTTTTCTTTTGTTTTAGATTGATTTATTTTTTCAGTAGTGTTCTTGTTAGTATTAACAAGCACAGCTTCCGTTTGACAGGCGACACTTTTAAACGTTTTAGGAGAGGCATTCGATGCAACTGCAGCATAGGATGTGGCGGCTACCTTCTGTTGATTTCAATATATTTTCTTTGCCTCTACATAAGAAATGTTTTGGTTTGTTTTAATTTTAAGAATTTCATGTTGTGTTTTCCATATTTCACAGTCTCTAGAAGATGCCATATGGTTCCCTCCACAGTTTACACATTTTGGAGGAAGTGTACATTCGTCACCTATGTGATTTTTTGATCCACAACGACAACATGCACTAGTGTTTTTACATGTTGTAGAGCCATGACCATATTTTTGGCATTTATAACATCGCAGTGGATTAGGTATGTACTTATTCACCACGATGCTACAATAACCAGCCTTTATATGTGTTGGTGGAGATGCCATGTCAAACGTAAGAAGGTATGTGCTTGTTTTAATAACTTTACCTTCTTTTTTAACTGTGAAACGTTTCACTTGAGAGACACCCTGTTCTTTTAATTCGGAAGCAATTTCGTCTTCCGTGATATCGGGCATTATCCGTTCAGGGTCTCTTATTATGCCCCTGCTAAAATTAAGTGTTTTATGCGGAGTTACTTTAACAGCAACATCCGCAAAATGTTTTGATGCCAATAAGTTAATTGATTGTTGCCTGGTTCTACATTCTATAAGAAGAGAACCAGATCGCAACTTTTTAATATTAGCAACAGAACCAGCTATGCCGCTTACAGCTTTTTGCACTGCAAATGGGTTTATCTTTAGATAGTCATTTGTTGCAGAGTCTACTACAACAAACTTTGCCCATGCGGTACATTTTTCAGTTAAATCATCATCGCTATCTTCTCTTAATCTTTTTGAACTAATTTGGTTTTTATTTTGTGATTACATGTTGTAGTTAGGTGGTTCATCTTCCTTGCTCCCCACCCGCCAATCCGGAGTGCCAACCAGGGGCGATGCTGAAGTTCCAGAGATACCATCTCCGAACAGCACCAAGGATTATAAGGAAGATATACATCCCAATAAAATTGCAATGACCAGTTTTAAGATCATCACAAAAGAACAGGATTTGACCCATAAGCCACCGCCTTCTACAGGCAAGAGAAAAAAGACTAAAGTTTACAAAGCACTACGAATTATGAAAAAAGAGCAGAGCTAGAATGAAAACACTATTGTCTTGCCTGTAGGGCTTGGCGTGACCAGCCGATTAGTTGGACACGGGCCTATGCCAACCGTCCTTCTAGATGAAGTAAGGGTCGAAGTGATGTGTTGGACCGTGGAAACCGTAGTAAACAAGGTCCTCAATCACCAGAATTCCGTCCTCCATCATCAAGGATCGCATTCCACGGCAAACAGAATGCCCCATTTTAGTCGCCTTTTACGACAAACATGAGGTACTAGGGGCCTATTCTAACCCGGGCTCCCCACGGGGAACAAGAAAGATGAGTCTAAATTTTTAGGTATAATTTTACATGACACCGGTAGTCATCCGGGCAACTGACCGAAATAGTTTAAAGCAACAAACATTCAAACATTACGAAGCAAGAATAGATGAAATTTGAACGGTAAGTACACTACGCTTTACATTTTTGATAACATTGGTAAGAATCATTTTTAATTTTGAATATTTTTAGATAATAGTGTTATTAAAACTTGTGTCTTTTAATTGATAATAAAATGTATAACATTTATGCATGTCTACTGTTCCAGAGGTCATAAAGTGGTACATAACGTAATTCACAGCGGACATGACGTAATTCACATGTATTGTTTTTTATGTTAATTATACAAATACTTATTTTTTTATTACAGAAAATGGGGAAAACTCAAGCCGAGAGACAGAGAAAGAATAGAGAGCGGAAAAAAATTGAAAGAAGGAGCTAGTTATTTAGCCAAAGAGACAGTAAGATTGAAAAAGTATTATATAAAGACTAGTGATCTTTCAACAATGAAACTCGCATCAAGAAGAAAATTAGATAATGCATGAAGCGACAAAGACTTAAAAATAAAATCTTGAATTCTAGCCAACAACATGAAGGAAATTAAAGTACTAGTATAAAAGATACCACCGGGTCATGTGACTCTACAGGCATTGATGCTGATTTACATAATGCTCGCGGACTATATTAACTTAGAGTCAGACCTGTTTCCCTTTACGATTTTGGCGTAATTTCTACGCTTTTTTAAGTGTAAATAACGCTATTACACACGCCGCCTCCATTTTACGCTTATTTTAAAAAATACGGATGTTTCCCGATCTTTTTCGTTTTCCATTTTCCGATTCCTATTTTTATCCGGTTCTCTTTTCATTTTGAATTTTAGACAGTCTTTTTCTGCTTACCTCCCTTGATGATAAAAAATGACGGTCGCTTGGGACTAAATACATCCGTGTTAAGTTATCCAGTTACTTCATAATGGCAGAAAAACGTCTGCTTTCCGCGGATAATGTCGATTGTGAGCAGCTGGTTAGAAAAAAATGCAGTACCAGTCAGCGCTACAAGTGAAATATGGACATTTTTAGGACCGTCAGTTAAGGGCAACAGCTACGTCCATTGCTTTGTGTGTAATTCCGAATTTTCTTGTGCTCATTCTAGAAGATACGATTGTAAAAAAAAAACACGTAGCCTCACATGGACTTTGCTAAATTAAAATCGACACAGAAATCGGTGAAAACAATGTTCAAGAACGTAGATGACAAAGATTCTAAAGAAAAAACATTTAAACGACAAGTAACAGCAGCTGAAACCAAAATGTGTGAATTGATATGTGAAATAAATTTACCATTGAGTTCAGCTGATCGATTTACCAAGCAGTTTAGTAAAATGTTCCAAGATTTGAAAACTGCAGCAGGCAAGTAATTAAAAGGAAAAAATTGAGAGAAAAGAGAGAGAGAGAGAGTGTGTGTGTGTGTGTGTGAGAGAGAGAGAGAGTGTGTGTGTGTGTTTTGTGTGAGAGAGATATTTGAAAAAGGTGAGTCACAGGTCACGGAATCAACAAAAAAAAAAAAAAAAAACAAAAAAAAAAAAAAAAAAAAAAAAAAAAAACAATAGCATATAAGTTGTCTTGAATGGATAATCAGAAGTGTGTGTTTGAAATATTTTTATATAGTTTGCCAAACTGCATACACTCTTGTCAAAACTTGTAAAAAGCTGTATAACTTTGTTATTCAATGTCATTTGTAAACAATTTAAAAAAAAATGTCTGTATTTTCAGAAATGCAGTGTGCCAGAAAAAAACAACAGCTATTATAAAAGAAATGTCAGAGATGAAGAAAGAAGAGCTCACTTCAAGAATGAAACATGGTCGTTATACAATTTCTACTGATGGTAGTAACGATGCACAAAGCAAACAATATCCAAGTGTTGTGAGAACAGTGGCCAAGTTAACTCAGAATTACTTTTTGTTCCAATATGTTCAGGTCTATCTACTGGTGAAAACATATTTAGTTTAATTGACAAAGTACTAACTGAAAAAGGAATTCCCTGGTCAAATTGCTTATCTCTGGGAAGAGAAAATGCTAATGTAATGATTGGTCAGAAAAAAAGGTGTTTTTGGTTTTGTGAAAACAGCCAGAATGCTATTCTGCAGGATGCACTCTTCATTTAGTACACATAGGTTAAAAAAAACCAGCAGATACTGCAATGCCACCAATTGACGAAATCTTAACTGATATACATTATTATTTTGAAAAAAGTGATAAAAGAAAATCAAGGTTTAAAGGTACCCAGAGTATTTATGATGTTGAACAAAAAGCCAATTTAAAAAATGTCTGTACAAGGTGGTTTAGTATTGGGAAATGTCTTCAGAGATTAATTCATAACTAGGATGAATTGAAGATTTTTTTCAAGGATAAGATGGATGAACTTCTGAAAACTGAATCACAGGGAACAAATGAAAAGTCAAGGGTTACAAGAAATGGCCAGTCATCTAAGGGTTCAGTTACAAAACCACCAGCTCAGTCAAAAGTTTCACCATCTGGGCATATAGAATCAAAAGCATCCAGTCCAAAGTCATATGCAGAAGCAAAAGTAGAGAATATTTATTCATGTTAAAGATCACCTACAAATAAGCTATATGTCATTTTCCTGAATTATACTGTGAAACTGTTTGATGATGTATTGCTTGGTCTTCAGTCAGAAGAACCCAAGATTCATGTTTTAAGGAGATGCCTACATATGTTACTAAGACAGATTCGTTAAGCCTAGTGCAATGGTCTCAAAAACTGTTGATACTGTAAATTACACACTTGCATACAATCTGAAAAGTAATGCTGATTTAGTCATAGGTCAAAATTTTATTGCCCTGAAGAAAAGTAATAATTTGAAAGATACTAGAATTGAAGGGTTCTACAGAAAAGTCTATTTCACTACATTGTGTGATTATTTGATTAAGAAATTTCCGTTGAATGACAAATTACTAGCTGCAGCAGAAGTTGTAGATATTAACTTGCAAAATGCTGCAAAGACATCAGATCTTTTGTTTTTTTTTTTTGACAAATATCCATGTTTGCTCCCAATTGGTGCAACTAGAGATAAGGCTGTAGAAGAGTTTAGTTTTTATTTGAGTTATGATGTACATGACTGTATTGCAGAAAGAATTGAATTGGAAAGCAATTTCTGAATGTGCTGATGAAGATAAGAATGTTCTTTTAGGCAAACTTTCTTTTGTTATGTTGGACATATTAACCATTCCTCATAGCAGTGCTCACTGTGAAAGAATTTTTTCATGTGAAAGAAATAATAGGACTGACCAGAGATCATCTCTGGGTGATGAAACTCTGCAGTCCCTCTTGGTACTGAAATCTTCAATTGCAGCTTATCTCGGTGACTCTAAAATTGATAAAAACTCTAAGCACACCAAAAGCAGCAAGAGTAAGACTGCTACAAGTAATGAGTATACCGATCAACAGTTAGACATAATTGCTAAGGCATATTACAAGTCTTTGAATAACAAATAATAGTATAAGTGAGCCATTACTACTAAGTACATACCATTTGTTCTTGATTGTGTTAACATGTCTGTCAAAAGCTCTGTAATAAAGTTTTCAGCTAATATGTATTGCGTATGTTTTTAATGATATTTTTGCGCAAAGTTTAATCTATTACACTTTCATAATTCAAAATACACTATTTTGAAAGATTTTGACATCAAATTAAACTTTAACAGACAAAAGGGTAAACAGGTCTGTAGAGTTAAGCTGCAATTCCCTGCCAAAAAACGAAGACGAAGTAAAGCTAATTCAGAAATCAGGCGTTTGCAAAAACAGGTTAAAAAATTAGACGCAATAGAGATGTTATGAAAAAGAGGCTTGAAAGAATATCAAAGAAGTGGTCTAACAACAACAACGAAAACAACAGCAGCAATAACAATAGAAACAACATTGGATATCTTACTGCGAATAGTAAAGCTATGGCGGAAGTTAATGGGCTGCATATGACACCAAGTAGCAGACAGAAAGTTCAGAAAAAATTGAAATTTCATAATGCAATTATAAGTGAAATTAAATCAAATGTTGGTGCGAAAACCGGAAAAAACAAAACAGAGAGATTTGGTAAAGGTGGTTTGTGGCAAAGTATTAAACAAATATAGACCGGAAAGAACGTTTGCAAAAGAAACTGGTATTGAGAGAAAGCAAATAAAGAAAACCATATCGGGAGTAAAAGTAACAAAAGAACGACAAAGAAGGTACAGAGAGGGGATAAAACGGAAGGTACTGGAATTTTTACAGCGAGACGACAAAAGTACATGTTTGCCCGGTAAAAAAGACTCCACAAAGGATGCATCGAAAATAAAACAAACCAGAATTCTTGATGACTTTTTGCAAAATTTACATATGAAGTGTCAGGCCGAAAACACTGATGTCAAAATAAGTTTGTCTGTATTTGCAAGATTAAGACCAAAACATGTAAAACTAGTGAATTTTAGCAGTAGGAAAACTTGCTTATGCCAAAAACATCAAAATATGGTATTTAAAGTAAAAGTTTTGAAAACACATGGGGCGAAAACAACAGAAAATCCAGATACCCTTGTGAAGAATAAAACAGACGATGAATTATTACAAGACATTGAAAACTTCCAAAGTGAAAAAATTACATATCTAGAATGGAAGAGAGTAGATGTAGAAAAGAAGACCGGACAATAAAGAGAATGCAGATGGTTACTATAGAGAAAAGCAAAGAAGATTTTAAGGACATTTTTCTTATGAATTGACAGTATTTAGAAATCACATAGAGCGAGTAAGAACACAGTATTCACAGTCACGAAAAATAAAAGAACAGCTACCAAACAACCAGATAATCTGTCACATGGACTTTGCTGAGAATTACAGTTGTGGATTTGCAGCGGAAGTGCAATCGGCGTATTTTGATAAAGGGTCAGTCACCTTGCATACAGTTGTGTTGCACAACTTTATCCACTTCATCTACTGTATACAGGGTCCTAGACTTCCAACAGACATACTTTCAGGAGTACTCGAATTTAATCAAGTAAATTCAAAACTCTCACCAGGGTTAATTCTCTTTCATAATTCCCTGAAACTCACAAAGCATTAGGTTCCCCTAGTACCTACGGTAGGTAAGTGGTTAAAGCGTCCTACTTTTTCATGTAACATTCCAAGACAAGAATAGCCTAGGCCGCTATCGGTACAGGTGTAAGTAAACATTGTAATCACCGACGTGTAAAGTATAAAACACGTGCAATCCGCGACACCGTGATTTGTACTTTATGATTATCTGTATTAACTCTTGGTCCTGATGAAGGCCACCCCAGGCCGCAAAGTTGACCAGCACCGTACTACAAAAATAAAAACCTCAAAATATCTAAAGATGGTGGTGTTCGTCCATATTATTACTTATATTTAATACCACATACACCTGCATCCTTGCGGATCCATCTCAAATATTTCAAACACCACTTTATCCACCTTAAGGCATTGGAACTTTCATCACCAATTAGCTAGTATTTTAAGAATATAATTTTTAATTAAATTATGGTAATCATTCACTGTTTTTCATGGAATTAAAACCTGGGCCCAGTTTCATGAACAGACGACTTAGCTGAGCTAAAGTTAAAAAGTCATTGTCGCGTGAAATTCAAAATAAGAAATAGGATTATAATCAAACAATCAGGCCATAACTTTTAAAAAATCCACATTAGGCGATTCTCAAATTCTGAGAAAACTCAACTGTATGATTTCCCCATGCCAACAAATTGCTCTTATTTTCTAATTTTTCACTATATTATATGAATAGTTAATAAAATAAAACAAACATACCAGTCCTAGTCCATATCACAATCCCAAAAACAAAGTAAAAACTTTGCAAACTAGCAAAATAGGTGATACACGTGAACTTCCATCAAGGAAGTGAGGCCGGGTGCTCAGCACCTCCTGTTTAGCTAGCTACACCCGTCATACATATTCTTAATTTCTTAATATCCTTAATACATATTCTTAATTTCTACCAAATTTCATACCAATATCTTTTAAAACTGATACATGACACCTTAATTTCTATTTCAGCTTAGTTGAGTCAATTGTTTTGTGAAACTGGACCCTGATCTGGTACATTATATATTTAACTTGTTTCACAATCCTGGTAATTCAAAATTGCCATTGGCTACTATTTCCTGAGAATTTCTTTCAAAATTTACATATTTTACCTGGTGTGTGAAAACATATTTTGACAATTTTGCTACAAATAAAGTTTTGGTTTGATCGCTACTACTGTTGGTACATCCTCTTTGTCACTGGAGTATCCTATTGTCTTGAAACTGGAGTATCCTAAGGTCATGCTGCTACTGTTGTACAACATGCACTTGTTTTAGTCTGGTCAATCTTTGAAAAAAGGGTCAAACCTTAAGGTAATTGCAACAGAAAATATTTTAATGTGATTGTGTTTTCATTCACCATAAAAAATCTACTTATTTCAATACAGTGGAATTTGAGGTAACCAATAGCATTTTCTATTTAAAATGGAGATAACTCTGCATTTTGATCCTTAATTTTACACAAACATTTTCAGAAACTTCAAGTTTTCTCTGCTACTATAAAAACAACCTAGAAATTAGATGTAAGATTATACACAGAATAAAAAAAGATAATTTGAGACAATTTAGAATGTAATATGAAAATGGAATGTAAGAAAATAAATTTTGTTTAAAGAATTTATGCATAACACTGAAACCGTAAGGGCATGTTTATGAGATGAAAAAATTAATCACCTCAGATATATTTTATTATTCACGAAAATGATAAAATAAGTATATCTCAGGTTAAAAAACATAATTTTTCTGTACTCAAACTTCATTACTTTGAGTATTTATTTCCTCATTTCTATAGAAACATTAGATTGTGACAGACTAAAAACAAAATGCAACTGAATTAAAATGGACCGACGATTTGACTTTAAATGAGATCAGAAATGTTGAGTATTCATATTATTATGGAAAGAATAATGATTGAGTAATTCCAGGGTCTTTGCTTTACATTTTGTTCAAATAGCAATTAACATACGATAATGGGGATTAAAACTCCAACTGTTTTACAAGAGTTATCTCCCTTGTCTATAGAAATCACCTTAAGAAATTAAAAAAAACCAAAAACTGGTTTTCCTTTCTCCGGTTTTCCCTCGTATGACTTGTTACTATAATCATTTTATGTATTTGAGAGCATATAAGTGACAAAATATATTCTGTTGCAACAAGTTTGAGGTCAAAGACCATTTTTGCTTCACAAGCTCAAGTCAAAGTTTTATGTACACGAATAAAATCTGTTGTTGATGTTAAATCTGTTTCTTCTCTTACTGTTGTTGCAGTAACCTAAATGATAGTTCTAACTTAAAATGACTTAAGGACATGTACAGTCACTTCAATATGTGTGACACCCGATGTGTTTTGAATCTATTCTAATTAAATATATTTTAAAAGGAAGTGGGGGTATTAGTAAGTACTCGCTTACAGCTCTTCTTATTCCATGGTTGATTTTGTGAATTAGTTTTGAATGTTACCGTTACTTAAAAGTTGATACTGAACTATAGCATGCAGTTCTATCAGATTACTTTGTTGCTGTGTAGACTCTTGATGAAAAAGACATATGTAAGGAAATTTGTTTATTTTATTTTTCAATTTACCTGATCAGCATCTGGTGCTTTTAGAAAACAATATCAGGGAGAATCAGAATTTGCACGAGCAAATTTCTTTTTTAAAGAAACAACTGACCACTAAGGCAAAAGATAATGAAACAAAAACACAGTCGCCATCAGCAAAAAGCCAGAAAGTGTCTCAATTTTGTAAGGTAAGTGTACAAAACAAAGCCTGTTGTTTTGCTTGATTCGTAACACAAGTGTGGTAGTTACCTAGACATTTATTGCAAGTATTTTATTAAGAAGTTTTGTATGCTTGAAAAATGATGCAAATTTAATTTTTTATAGTAGTTTTATTGGCCAAAATGATAGCCACATGGTCTTTATAACACTAACTCTTATTATTTGACGATTTGAGTTACTTTCGTTATTCCTGATATGGCAAGAAGTAGGTGCTTACCCTTCTGGAACACCCGGCCTCACTTCTCTGGTGTAAGGTCACACGTAACTTGGCTATCTAAAAGGTCATTGTACATGTATTTGTAGTTATGATAATTTTTTCAGATCATGAGTGTATGAAGTTTACATGTGACGGGTGTGGCAAGATAACCAGGAGGTGCCTTTCCCGAACCCCCGGCATTGCTATGTCCAAGCGCGCGTGTTCACACACACACACACACACACACACACACACACACACTCACACACATTTCGTTACAACTTCTTGGTTCACTATAATGACTAATTAATTTATTTTATTTTTTTGTAGAATGCTACAAGGCAGTACTACCTTGAATTACTCGACAAAGAAGACTTTCAAGGTTATGATTTGTCTTTACCGTAAGTGTCAATGAAGGAAATATCTATTTTGCAAAAGTTAAATTCGGGAATGCATTTATATAGCAATCCTATTGTCCATCAGGGCTAAAAAAACCCCATTTTATTGTGATCTTAGACAAGTAACTTTTGAAATATGATGGTCCAGAGACAGGTAATGTCGCTGTATTATTTTTCAAAAAATTGGCTAAATTCACAACTTTTTAGCAGAAAATATCTACTTTTCAAAAGGCAAATTTTGGTTGTCTGGGAAAAGTGGAATGTTTAAAGCCTTGTCTATATTTTTCGCGTTTTATTGCAATGTTTTTTCTAGCATTCCTCAGGGGCCGAATATGGTCCCGTTCCCAATTAAAAAAATCCCTTTTTCCCAATTTGATCAATAAAATCTCTAATCAATCTTTAAACTAGATATGTTTCTTTGAAACAGATGTGTCGCCTCACACTGCATAGTACAGTCGGGTCCCGATTTCGAGGGATTTAGTTGGGAGAGGTACTCAATTTTGAGAGGTATTTTTCAGGTCCCAACAATATTTGTTCTTAACTCTATATTAAAAAGGACTCAATTTTTGGAGGTCCTATTTTGAGAAGTATTCGATTTTGCAAACAAATTTGCAGGTCCCAAAAGCAAATAATCAACTGATTTGGGACTCGATGGTGAGAGGTATTGTCTCACTTATTGTTGTAAGCAGCCATTGTATCAAATCACACCTTACATTTACTCAGGCATCCAAGTGTGTCAAGGTGTTTTTAACATAGAAGTGATTAATAAATGTCAAACTGAAGTTAACAATATAAAATGTATTCTGCTATAATCACTTTGTCGGCAAAACACAAAACATGATATCATATGTCGTATTTCCTGCATACGGTTGTAATTTTGTTCTGGGACCCAGTCTACCTAGGGGGAGAAGTGGATCAGGACATTTCACAAGTGTTATCATTCTTATGAAGAAATGGCAACTGAAATGAGGGATGTAAAAAGAAAGATGCACTCAATAGATGTCAGGTACAATGCCATCATGAATGTCGCATATTTTTGTATTGAATCTATGTAAATAATTTCAAATAAATTTGTTATTTTGTACCTGTAAAAATACCTACAAATTGTTTTGTTTTATTTTATTACCCAACAATTTAGAAAGAACAATATTCAATAAATGAAAAACAATAAGATGCATTAAAATCAGTCTGTTTAGTAATTCATTTATGTAACTTTAGTAGGACCCAGTTTTGAGAAGTACTCGATTTTGAGAGGTATTTTCGATTTCCCTTGGAACTCTCAAAATCGAGTCCTGACTGTAGTTGACAAAGTTATGCTCTGGACAAGAAATCCTCTATAAAAGTCAACCAAATGGGAATAATTCAACAAAAGTAATGGGACAAAATATGAGCAATATTGTCGCAAAGCACACTATGCAAAACTTTTGAAAACAAATCCAAATGAAGGACATTTTTTCCAAATGAAGAACAGTTTTTGCTCAAATCCACAGCACTCATTGCTCACATTTCTTTTAAAAACAATCAAAGGGAAATAATTCAAAAACGGAACAAGATAGAGTTGTGGTTCTTGTGCACTGCACTTTGAGTCATTGCCAGAAACATGTACACCAAGTTAAGAGTCATTTGAACATACTACATCAAAATTATGCTCCGGACAAGAAATGCTCTATAAAAATCAATGAAAGGGAAATAACTCAAAAACGGAAAAAGATAGAGTTGGGATTCTTGTGCACTGCACTTCGAATCACTGCCAGAAACATGCACACCAAGTTTAGAGTCATTTGAACGTACAACACCAATGTTATGCTCCGCCGACGAAAGTAATCCCTTATGTCGCCTAGTCAGGCGACACAAAAAGTGTCAGGACCTTGTATTGGCTTGTAACTCTTTTAAATGAAGACCTAGTGGCTTTGATGTTTAACTTTTTAAACAAAAACCAAAAGCAGATTTATTTTGTAGACAGTGTATAAACTTTATGAAAAAAAATAAACAGTTTTGAATGAATATTTTTTATTTTGCTATTTTCCCAATTTCGATATTTTGTCGATACATTTTTCCCAATTTCACCCCTAGGGCCCTTTTCCCAAAAAGACCCAGAAAAATCACTGTATTTAGACAGAAAGCATGATTAGCAAACATATATGTATTTGCATACATCTTGATCATACCAAGAACATTGGTTCATTATATGTACCTGTGTCCAGTGGTGAAAGTATACCTAGTATTCACTATTAACTATATTTTTGTAAATCAGAGTATTTGGGTGTGTTGTTTTTGTAACTTTTTAGCTGTTCTTCAGTATCTTGAAAAGTTATATACAAACATGTTACACAATTCACGTGAACAGGATTTGTCTGTGTATAGCACACTTACACAGCTAGCACAATGCCATACACCGTGCTGCATCATTATAATACCCTCAAACCAACCAATGGATGTCCACACCCTTTTCCACAAGCAGTCAAGCCCATTATGGTGATACAAAACGTCAAAAGTAATGCTCAAAGGTCACATTTTGGTATAACAATGAGAAACCTTTATTTCTGCTGAACAGTTGTCACAATGGAAACAACATCGGGGCCTTTCATTTTGATGAAAAAATGAATTATCTTTAAATGTAAAAAATTGCTGAAAGGCATAATTATTGTTTTTAAGACAACTATTCATTTTTTTCATGAATATTATTTTATGAAACATATAACCCGGAATAAAGTATCAAAAATTGTGATGCAAATGACGTTAACAGTGTCGTAATCAACATAGATCCTGGGCAAATCAATGTCCAGCAGAAGTACCGGTCCCGATACTGTTTCCCGCCAAATGTTTCTCGTTGATGCCTGTTCTATGAATTGTATGGGTGATTTTAATCATGTTTCCCAATATGTTGATGTGTTATGTACATATATGGGTAACACAGAATTTACAATCTTATAAGTTTCATTGTCTGTCAAATGATTGTTTTTCTATACATAATATATTCTAAAAAAAATTTTTATTTTTTATTTTTTTTAAATTTTGTGGTTTTCGGATGGTTTTCTAGGATATAAAATAGTTTTCCAAGCTGTTGGAGAGGCTACTTTTATTTTCCCACACGACGAAAGTCTAGAGAGCTATTGCTGAACCCGGCGTCCAGTCCGTCCCATCCGGCACTTACAAAATGTCAGTTTTTGATGCACATTTTTTATACTTCGCAGATTGTGCAATTGGCACGTGCTTCACTGTTGTTAATCACCTCACAAAACACTACGTCAATCCTTATCAAAAAAAAAAAAAAAACAGCTATACATTTGCAGAAGCTGATGGGTAGAGTTTTCAAGGAAAAAATCGTTTGTGTTAAAAATACCTTTAGTTTTGAAAAATGACTATACACTTTCCCACTTTTTAATTACTTTTTTAGACATCCAGAAGATTAAGGATTGGCCTATCATAGAAACATTGGCCAAATGAGAAGAAAGAAAAGATTAGTTCAATATTAAAACCAGCGTATATGGATGAGGAGGAATCGGATGTTGAAGAGTGTGAGGATGGGAGAAAGATCTTGGGTTTTAAGGTCCGAAGACTACTATGGGTTCATTCAACAGTTAGGGGAATGTTAAATGAACTCATGGTAGCATACATCAGCAACCTCTCATCCCAACTTCATTGAGGCAAAGGAGAGTTACAGAAGAATGTTATTCTTCAAAGAAAAAACAATTAACTGCCCTTCATGGTTGGAGAATGTTTTTTTCTAAATTGTAAAATTAAAGCTGTATTTATTTCAATATGATCTGGGTTATATTTGATATTGTTGTGTTTGTTTTTGTACATACATATGATTTACTAGTAATGTATTTAAACGTGAAAACACTCTAAATAAATGTTTTTTGTAGTTTTTGCAAATATATGAATCTTTTCTTGTGGTAGTAAACTATTATGAAATTTTTTTCGCATGTAAGCTGCATGTGACGATGTGTAATGATCCATGTGAATTTATAAAGGTCAAGGTCAAATGTAATAATTTTTGCAGTGTACTTTGTAAGTAGTCTGCTTTATATCTTCTACTAATCTTCATTGGATTTATCAAAACTTGGGTGCAGGTGACGATAAGTCATGAACCACGTTAAATTATGTTTATATTTGTAAAAACTAATATTTGCATCAATTCATATTTTTTCTTTTTGAGATCCAGTGCATTTACCCTCAAGATTTTGCGTGTTTTATTTTCATATACTTGCGAAATAAATTGAACATGGAAATTTCCTTATCTTCAGTTTATAAATAATATTTTTATTGAGGATAGACCAGGTGAGGTATATGCCCCCATTTGGTCATTTTGGTTATTTGAGATACTTCTTATTGTAGGGGGATAAGTCAATTTTGCCACAAACATGTTTGTGTTTTTAGCCATTTTATCTTGAAAACCAAAGCACATATTTGCTTTAAATACAGCTCTAATTATGATCATGTTTTTTTAATATTTAACATGCATATAAGGTCATTTTTTTATTTTACATGTAAATATGGGTTTATTTAAGTGAAGTGTTAGTTATCTGTAATTTTGAATTAGTGAGTGAGTTTTGATTTAAAGCCGTATCAGCGTTATTGCAGCTATTCGCGGCTAGAGAATGTTAAAAATATAACAATATATAAATATAAAAATAAAATTCATGTAAAACTAAATAGAATAGATTCTAAAGCAACTACTAAACTGATAAAAACCAGTAATATCACAGATAAGTTATCATAAAAGACTGGATAATAAATGATAACAATTATATTTTATTGAACAAGTTTGTTTCCCGAAGGAATTTTAAAATTTAATGCCCAAATAATGGACATTATTAAAAAGATCTTGCATCGATGATGCTGAATAAAAAGTATCCCCTGTATTTGCAAAGTCAACACAATCCAGCAAAATGTGAACAGATTGCTGACTTTGACAAGGGATACATTGTGGAGGTTGTTCACCTTTTAAAATAAAAGAGTGTGTAAAATGACTATGGCCGATTCTACAGCGGCTAAGAACAATACTTTCGCGCCTACTGTACTGGGATAAAGGTATAAATTCCAGACAGGGCTGAACTGAATGAAGCTTATTGTGTTCTTGGTTATTCCAATGACTTGACCATTGATTATTGATATAATTGTATATCAATGGCTTTAAATCAGTATGAGGAATTAAACAATTAGTCATTGGCTTGGATAATGCTGCTTTAGATGAGCAAGCTTTGATTACAGACAAAAGGAAATATATACATGTATATAATGACAATTTTATTGTAACCCCAACAAATTAAATTTGTCCTTATTCTTATTATTATTGTCATTATTTTTCCGCCAATTTTGTTCACAGCATATTTTGGTTATTAATGTGTATGGAAACACACAACTTAACATATGCATAAACTTCTCACTATATACGTGTAAATTGAATCCCATTCATAACACACAGTTGTGAGAAAGTTTGTCAGTTTGCATGACATAGGTAATATTTTTACCATTCTAGAACTAGTCACCCCCATAAAATTGAAATAATTTCAATCGAGTCGTAAAATATTTAGAATATATTACACAATTCGTCCAGTAATTGATGTAATAAAGCCATTACATATTTTTGTTTATATTACACACCCTTCAGTGATATTACACACCCTGTAGTGTAATATCAGCATTGTGACGTCACCTTATGTATTTCTTATGAGTTTTAATGTGAAGCACTCAATGTTTGTGATGTCACGTTTCTCCTGATGTCAGCCTTAATTTTTGACAAGAAAACGCTCCCTTTAAAGGCAAAAAATTTTCATGCATTTTTGCACATTTTATGAATTACGAGATAAAAGAATCTTACACTCGTAATGTTTTAATATGAAAAATATTCAACTCGTTGAATATTTTCCATATTAAACCATCACTCATGTAAGATCCTCTATGTATATGGATGTGCTGGTCAATACTTGTTTTACTTTGCTTCAATTCTCCAGCTTTACATTACTGCACTTGCGAC
Source organism: Tegillarca granosa (assembly GCA_029721355.1). Lineage (NCBI taxonomy): Eukaryota > Metazoa > Mollusca > Bivalvia > Arcoida > Arcidae > Tegillarca > Tegillarca granosa. The sequence continues at coordinate 10,926,536 of CM056602.1, read as the reverse complement.
AGTCAAATTATTGTTTGTTGGAGTGACTTTTCTTTACCAAAGTTTTATAACAAAACATCGATTCATTGATAGCTGTTTATATAGGCATTGCGTTCAATATACACATGAATTAAAAAGAAATGAGTTTATGTGCATGTAGTTTTTTATATTTATGTAATTACTTATCTTATTCCATATAAGGTTAAAACATTGTACCTTCCCTTTAATACAACATCTACAGCATCTTTGTTAAGCTGAGGATAGGTGATATATTATATGGTTTTATGACTGTAACTGCAAATGTATTAATTTTATCAATTTTTGTGATGTAATCGAAGCACTAATTTAAATACAGTCTTAAATGCACAAGGTAATGAAAGTCATTTTTGGTAATTTAAGTATGATAATCACTTACACTAAAATTTGTGCATGCTAAATTAATACATTAACAGTATGTACTCTCAAGGCTGTTTAAAAAATAGTTTTAGTCAAATGTTTTTGACAGAATTAATAAATTAAATTGTCGAAGGTTAAATTACTCCAATCGTATTTAGAATGGGGTTTTCAATACATATGTACACAATGTAATAAGAACATTGTTTGGTGAATATTTTTGTCAAGTTTTAATATTTTTAAAGTTGCAACCCTTTGTTATCCCGCCGAGAAATCGGCAAGGGGTTAAAGTCATTTATTTTGTCTATACGCCAAAAAAAAAAAAAAGCATGCACTAGTTCTCCTAACTGGTCCATCCTATATTCACGAAACAGCAACAATCAGTGGGAATTGTTGTTGTGCATATAGTAAACGAGTTCTATTGGCTTATCTAGGAGTTATGGCCCTTTATAGTTTAATTAAAATACTAGTAAGTTTTTCATTGAAATACTGTACAGTTTTTGCCCTAATGAAACATTATTTAAAACAAATAAGTTATTTGAGTGATGGACAGGAAAAAAATAACCAACACCTGACATTCTTACTTCTAGGGTAAGAATGTCAAATGTGGCACTGTTGTTTATCTTAAAAACACCTCTCGGGATGGGATCTTGCTTTCACTGAAAGCTCTTGTTGAAAAAAGTTGTATATATAAACAACATTTCTTCACGGAAATTTAATTTAGATTTTATTTATTTACAGGTTTTATTTATTACTTTATTTGTTTTTTTTTTAATTATATTTGGTGCACCCTTCTACGATTTATGGTGATAACTCATTAACCTCTTTATATATTTATGTAGCAACACTAGTTTTACACAATTTTTTTTCCCAATGATTATCATAGACTTTTATTTTATTAAATTTTATGAGAAAAAATACTGTTAACTATTATGGCATTGTATCGCAATTTCAAAAAGAATTTTAATCCCCCTCCCCGTCTTAGAATTCAACGAGAGATATAAAAATGTATTCTATTTGTGCCGTTTGTATATATTAGTGCTTATAATTGTAGTGGTTTTGTTAGTGCTTTTTAGTAAAAATAATTCCATTAGTAGTCTTTTAGCTTTATAAGATAAAACAGCTTACATTTTTTTGTGATATATATGTATGTATTTTATTTACTCCGTGTTTTGGGTAGGTTTTGAGAATACTTAATTTTTAGTCATTATTGAGATTTCTCTTTACTTTTAAATATATTTTGTGATATTTTGAAGCTCTTCATAATTTGTTTTTTGTGACTGAGTTTGAAGCCAGTGAAACGGATAATTCTTATAGATTTTGTTTTTACTCTGTCTGAGAGGTCAGTAGTGAAAAACACATTGTGTCTTTCAATTCACTGAGCGAGTAGTAAGTGAATATTTTTACTGATTTAAGGATACACTATTTTCACAGATTGTATGTGATGTTGAGACCTAGCTATCTGAGTAAGTAGCTAATGAAGCAAAGCTACTCTGAATTGAATTTCAGTTTTGCGTTGTTATAACCCCACATCAAACTGATTAAGTAAAATCACTTTATTTGTTTTATGCCGCCACATTATTATCAATGTAAAACAATGAATATGTAATTTAACGAGACAAAATCAATTTCAAATTCTTCGCTGTTAAATTTTTTATTTATTTTATTTCACTGGTCTTATTATTTAGACAACAAAATAAACAATTTCTTCCATGTACCACGTGATACCCAACTGATATTTGTGCAGAACTAAAGTTTGTATGTGGAATATAGATTGAATATGGATTAGCTTTTCTTGACATTTTCCTGTATTAATGTTGTTATTCCGAGAACTTATGAGTGGAACAAAGTATTATAACGTATCATGGGTACATAAATGCAATCCGTTTTACATGACAGAATTCAGAGTAAAATACATTTTTCCACTGTCGTGAAAATACATGTTAAATATTTTCCATTTGTTATTTATGCTGTCAGAAAATGTACCATTTATGAAAAATTTTCAGCCGTCTAAAATTTGAAATTTCTTTAAAACTAAGGTTTGTTCCTTCATGCAAAGCATTTCTTAGCTGGATTTGGATTTACATAATCGAAAAAAGACACTTCGACGTATATTGTAAAACTATTTTCAATCAAAGGTATTCTTAATTTAGTAGATATTTCCAAAGAACGGTTTTGTCTAACATCCCACAAGTAGTCACCTCGATATAAGTGTAATAATATTGATTGTGTGTATTATAATAATACAGGTCGTTAAATAGTCAACCCCGTCAATATTTTACACTTTATAGTTTAAAAAGTTTTTTTCACAACCAGTTTTAAATAAGTAAAAACATATTAGCAGCCACACAGTGCTTTGTTTATATTGTTTTGCTTAGTTGATCACTTTGCTTTGCCTCGCGTTGCGTCTCGTTTTGCGATGCGCAGATTGCTACCAGATGTTTATATTTGACTATTTGGTCATTTGGAGAAAAATGTGCGCTTAAACAAATATTTTATTATTTTCAGAATGAATAAAAAGCTAATTTATGTTTACTAATGAAATATATTATATAAAGATTGTATTTATTTTACCTACATAATGACAGTCCTTGGCAAAACCCTTTACCATCTGGCCTCAGAAATTGGTCTAAAATTTTCAAACTTACTAGATTTAAAACATGGCAAATCTTAAGAGAAAGTTAGTTGCTTGCAAAAAGTCGGCGATGTTTCATCTCTGGCCACCTAAATTGTTTCCATCATTCAAAAGCTAATTGCACTAATACAGGTAATTTTGTCACTTTTTCTCTACTCAAATTCATTGTTGTCCTACTATCTACAATTATAACATAATTACACTGTATTTTCGGTATGACAAAAATATCAGTCATTAAAGTGCGGTGAGTGTGTTTTTTGTTTAGAGCGTCATCAGCATTATAACAACTTTTCGATGCTAAAATATGTAAGAAATATGTCAGAAATGTTGGAATATTTTAAGGCTGCGCAATGATGTATAATTGATGCAATGCCTAATCTGTTCTAAGGAACAACTAAAAGCATGTTTAAGTTGTGGCGAGAGAAGGGGATTCTAGATGAGTCAAAAATGAAAATGCTGAAAAGTAGGTTGAATGCCATGAATATGGTAACAGATACAGGATCTATACCAAATCGGTTATTGCTATGTTAGAAATATGTCAGAAATGTTGGAATATTTTAAGGCTGCGCATTGATGTATAATTGATGCAATACCTAATCTGTTCTAAGGAACAACTAAAAGCATGTTTAAGTTGTGGCGAGAGAAGGGGGTTCTAGAGAAGGCAAAAATGAAAATGCTGAAAAGTAGGTTGAATGCCATGAATAAGGTAACAGATATAGGATCTATACCAAATCGGATATTGCTATGTTAGAAATATGTCAGAAATGTTGGAATATTTTAAGGCTGCGCAATGATGTATAATTGATGCAATACCTAATCTGTTCTAAGGAACAACTAAAAGCATGTTTAAGTTGTGGCGAGAGAAGGGGGTTCTAGAGAAGGCAAAAATGAAAATGCTGAAAAGTAGGTTGAAAGCCATGAATAAGGTAACAGATATAGGACTTATACCAAATCGGATATTGCTATGTTAGAAATATGTCAGAAATGTTGGAATATTTTAAGGCTGCACAATGATGTATAATTGATGCAATACCTAATCTGTTCTAAGGAACAACTAAAAGCATGTTTAAGTTGTGGCGAGAGAAGGGGGTTCTAGAGAAGGCAAAAATGAAAATGCTGAAAAGTAGGTTGAAAGCCATGAATAAGGTAACAGATATAGGACTTATACCAAATCGGATATCTAGCAACTATGGCTGTTTTAATGATACAGAATGAAAACTAAAAACTATACTGTTTTTTTTTCCTTATTTTGTTTAAGTGGAATCCTACCAGATGTGATTATAATGTGTGGGACATTTTTGTGCTTACACGCAGAATATTGTGTGACCAGTTCCTTATAAAAGATTTTACTGCCAAGGCAGATCAACTGCTTTCGAATTTTTATCATGGTTTTTATAAAATTGTATTCTGTGAAATATGTAAAACTAAATATGCATTTGCATTGCCATATAAAGGACTATTTATTGGAAAATGGAACTCTCTACGTTTTCTGTTTTTCTTTTGAGGAATTTAATGGAAGGTTTGATAAATTGATTACAAATAAAAGAAGTGTAAGAAGTCCAATTTATGCGACAACTTGTAGCATCCAGACACTGTGAAAAGCTTATGGACTTTTTAGTGACTTGTTATCGAGGGGAGTTCAGTATTGACAGAAACAAGCAAATAATGTTGAGGTTTTGCAGCTTTCTAAATTTTGATGTGTCAGATGTAACAAGAGAAAATCTGATAAAATCACCTCAACATTTTAAAAATGTATCTTTAGATTCTGACGATATGATTTATTTGTAGAGTTAAGACATTTATATCTTTCCAAACCAATTCATTAAGGGTATTTAAATGAAATGATTAAGAGGTTTAGCTGTATTACCATCTTTGAAGAACGATTTGGATCAAAAACGAAATCCGACAACATCCTAGCAAACTGGCATGGATAATATGGAGTGGAGTGGAGTGGAGTAAAGGAGTTTACGCCCAAGTCAAGATTCTTTCACTTATTTCAAGGCGGTCAGTTCTGGGATGGTGGAAGAAACCGGAGTATCCGGCGAAAACTACCGACCTTCGACAAGCGAACTGACAAACTTTCTCACAGTTGGATCTGCCCCGAGTGAGATTCGAACCCAGGAGATGTGAGGCACTGTGGTATGGAGAAAATGGAGACATCAATGGACCTAGATAATGTCAAACAGATTTCTTTTTGCCCAAGATTTGACAGGTGACGGCATAAGTAGAGTGCATTATTTTTTTAAAGTTAGACTATGGCCTATTTTACAGCGTCTGAGGACAAAACATTTACGTCTGCTGTATTGAGAAAATATATAAATCCTAGACAAGGCTGAACAGAATATAACTTATTATGATTCTGGTTGTTTCATCCATTTGACCACTGATCATGGATTTAATGACATATCAATGGTTTGAAATATGTATGAGCAATCGAACAGGCAGTATATTGTTTAGATACTGCTGCTTCAGCAGCTGAATTGTTCTTTTTGTTACCTTCAATTCCAACATGACAAGGTTACAAACAGAAATCAATTGTTAGTCATGTCAATGGGACTAATAGTCTAAATAATTCTTATGCAGATGCACAAGCTTGCAAATATTTTGACCATTTTATGGAGCAAAAAAAAAAAAATTATTTGACCTTACACTGTTATATACATAAATCTTTAGACATTTAAGATCATTTACTGTGATGTGGACACGGACTGGTATGTTTGTTTTATTATTACTTTAATTGGTAGAAATGAAATTAAATTTTGGTGCTTTTATTGAGCACAATATCTGTAACATTAAATCAATTTTAATATAACACATTTAAATTACTTTTATCATCCTAAATATATTTTACATTTTTAACTCACCGCATCTTTTGTAAATAATTATATATAATTAAGTAAAAGTTTATAACCTTAACATCTTGACCAAAATATATAAATGTATATAATATATATATATATATATATATATATATATATATGTTACAAATATGTCAGAAATATAACTAAAAAAGGTAATAAAAGTAAATACAAGATTTTAATAATAATACTTAACTGATAAAAAGCAGTAATATATATCACAGAAGAGTAATAAATAAAAGCCTGGATAAAAATGATAAACATTGGCCAGAAACAAAACCGAGTTCAATATCTTGTCACAGAAGTATGGAACATAATATAGTGAGTGAGTTTTGGTTTAAAGCCGCATCAGCATTATTGCAGCTATTCGCGGCTAGAGAATGTTAAAAATATAACAATATATAAAATTAAAATTTATATAAAACTAAAAACAATAGATTCTAAAGCAACTACTAAACTGATAAAAACCAGTAATATCACAGATAAGTTAACATAAAAGACTGGATAATAAATGATTAAAACTATATTTTATTGAACAAGTTTATTTCCCGAAGTAATTTTAAAATTTGATGTCCATGAACATTATTAAAAGATCTTGCATCGATGATGCTGAATAAAAAGTATCCCTTGTAGGAGCTAAGTCAACACAGTCCAGCAATATGTGCTGGACAGATTGTTGACTTTGACAAGGGACACATTGGGGAGGTTGATCTCCCTTTAAAATAAAAGAATGAGTAAAATAACTATGGCCGATTCTACAGCGTCTAAGGACAACACCCTCATGCCTACTATATTGAGACAAAGGTGTTAATCCTAGACAAGGCTACACAGAGTGTAACTTATTATGTTCCTGTCTATTCCAATGATCTGACCAAAGACCATTGATATAGGTATATATCAAAGGCCTCAGATCTGTATAAGGAATGAAACAGGATGTAATTTCTTAAAATAAAGCTGCCTTAGCAGCTGAATCGGCTTTTTCGTTACCTTTAATACCAACATGACTAGGTAACCAACAGTAATTAATTATCTTATTAAAATCTGAAACTGCATATGTTATTGAAGTATGCAGTTCCAGAATTTCACGAATTAGGGGGTGATCTAATTTCTTGCTCTTTATTGCCCGGAGTACAGATAAAGAGTCGGAACATATTATAAAATTGTTATGAAGCGATTTTGAAATATTGTAAAGCAAGAATTGCTTTAGCCTCAGCTGTAAATATAGAACTTTCATTTGGAAGACGAATATTTACTGTTTTGTCCCCAACAATCGCAGCAGCAGCTACATGACCACTATCTTTTGATCCATCAGTATATATAAGAAACCAGTGCCGCAATTCCTGTCTAATTACAGCAGGAATCAGCCGTGTATATTTATCTTTAATCAGAGCAAATTCCTGCTGGTAATCTTCTTTCACTTGTTTCCGACTTTTTCAATTTTGTGAGATCCAGATTGACTTCTAGTTTATCAAGAAGCCAAGGAGGATCATCTGTTAATTTGTGTTTTTTAATAAGTTTCAGATTTAGTCCACATTCCTCCAATTTAGGTTTTAAACGGATACCTAAAGGTGCAATAGCTTTGATCTTTTTATTGTAGAGGTCTTGATAAAGCGGGTGAAAAACACAATTGAATGCTGGATTACATGGATTTGCATATAATTTTGTAGCATACTGCAGGGTTAGTTTATTGCGCCGTAAATGTAATGGAGGCTCATTAGCCTCAACATATAAACTATCGATTGGAGACGTTTTGTAAGCTCCTAAACAAATACGTAAACCTTGGTGATGAATTGCGTCAAGGTCTTTTAAATATGATTTGCAAGCAGATCCATATATAATGGATCCATAATCAAGTTTTGATCTAATAAGCGATCTGTATAAATGAAGTAATGTAACACTGTTATATACATAAATCTTTAGACATTTAAGATTATTTACTTTAATTGGTAGAAATGAAATTAAATTTTTTGGTGCTTTTATTGGGCACAATATCTGTATTTGCAAAGTTAACACAATCCAGCAAAATGTGCTGAAAATATATTAAGGTTAAAGCAAAAGATCAAGTAACATCAAGACGTGGTTTAACTTTAAAAGTCAGAATAGCAGCTTCAGTTATGGATTCAGTGCTAAAGTGTTACATTGATGTCTTATCTTTCAATAATTATATAGAAAAAATCATGTAAGATAACATATTATTGCTTTACTTCTACAAATACAAAATCTGGCAAAGCAATGGAAAAGGTAGTTTTGAATCAGTATTTTACAAATTCTTGTTATGGTATGGTCAAGGCTAAACTTGAGAAATATGTTTAAATTGAGTCAAGATTATCTTTTCATTGCAGCATCACCAGATAGCTTCATTACTTGACAATATTGTGGTACTGGACTCGTTGGGGTTTAATGCAGTTTAACTTATCAGCATAAATACATTGCATAAATCACTGAAAATAAACAGCATGTATGTTTTATTAATGGAAAATGAAACTTGAATCTTCATCTACTATGTATACTCAAATCCAAATCAGCTGTCTCGCACATGACTTCCTTTGTGTGATTTTGTATTATTTACGCGGAAAGACATCGGTCGACCTTATCTGGAACACCAGTAGTCAGTAAGGGGATGTTTAAAGATATTTTAGAAATTACTGGACCAGATTTAACTAGTAATCACAGTGGAGGCACGAAACAAGTGACGCCACAGGAACACAACTATGTTACATGGCTCGTCAAGAATCCATGAGAAAGACTGGTCATTAATTTGGTCTGGTGAAGTCAACCATACAATCATACTAAATATATACACTAATGTTTCCCCACACAACAATATATTTGTCAATGTACTTCCACTACAATTGCTTTAAGAAAATGTACCATTTAGCCAAATTTTCAGCCGTCTTAATTTTTGAAATTCATTTGAAACTAAGGTTTGTTCCCTCATGCAAAGCATTCCTTAGCTGGATTTAGGGATTCATATATTTTTGAACTTTAGATTCATTAAGTTTTTACGGTTTGGCTTATGTTTTATATCTATCAAACTTTTCGGTCCATAGTTTCACTGGTGAGGAATGATTTTCCGAAATGTGCACCTCTTGCGCATCAAAAGTTAACAGGTATTTGTGTTATATATTTACAATTGTCTACTCAAAAACTATCCTGCATTAAACATGATCATGACAACACTTTTTATTATACAAACATATTTTTTTCAAAAGACGATGGCCAGCTCTGGCTGAGCAGCAGGGTATTTCGCGTATTTTCCAGCTCGAATCTGGTTTGCCAGTAATAGTTAGCGTCCTTGATGGTACCCATATCCGTCTCCGGTACACCAGTACAGGCATTAAAATGATTGAAACACTTGATATCAGCGCAACGATTTTAAAAGAAAATTTTAAACACTTAAAATTAAGGTTTAATTTTCCCCCAAAGTTCCGATATGTTATTCCAATAATTTTGTTTTCCAACTATAGATTTTGCAAATACTGATTTGTGATAAGGTCAATGTGGTGCCATAAAATTACTTTTTGATAATAATTTCAGTTTTGTATCGTTCTTCACTTATAAAAACAAGAGGCTCATGGGCCTCATCACTAACATAAACAATGTCGAATTTTGACTCGAGCACCTCCTTTGACTAGTTACCGTATAATATTAGAAAAAATAAAATTTATTTCAGACATGACATTTCCGTTTGGCACTTCCATTCATACTAATTTGACTATTTTCGAAATTATCTTGGCTTCTGCTAAAAAAAGGGTCATAGCATCAAAGCCGAAAAATGTTTTAAAAACAATATATGCCTTCATATGCCACGACTGAAAAGTGAAATTACTGAAATAATGATAAAAATATTAACTATGGCTATATAGGTCACTGTACCTACTTTTTGTAGCCACATGCAAAAATATAAATAGAAATGTGCTAAGAAATTCCTCATTGTGGCAAATGGCTGAAATGGGAATATACTGCAGCAAACATGTATATCATTGCTGATTCTGCCTATTACTTACTGCATTGTGTATAACGCCATTTAGAGATAACAGCCACTTAAGTGTAAATATATAACACAGATACCAGATAAATTTTGATGTGCCAGATGTGCACATTTTGGAAATCCATTTCTCATCAGTGACACTAAGACCGAAAAGTTTAATAGATAAAAAACATCAGCCAAACAGTTGAAAATGATGAATCAAAATTTCCAAAATTACATAAATCCAAATCCAGCTAAGGAATGCTTTGCATGAGGGAACAAACTTAGTTTTAAATATAATTAAAATTTTAGACGGCTGAAAATTTTGCTAAAAGGTACATTATCTGACAGCACAAAGTATTGCCTACTGAGTTATGGATATTCTCGGGGAGTTCTACTCCAGCAGCAGCGGTACTCGCTCGGGGGTAGTAAATATATACCACAGATACCAGATAAATTTTGATTTAAAACAACGCAGATTCAATAGAATTGTCTCATCCCGCAGACAGGTAATTGAAAAATGGTCATCCAACAGAAAGGTTTCGTAGGTTGCGTAAAATTACATTGCTTTGTAGTATAACACTTTAAACATGACCATTTAATAGGTTTAAGAAGGTATAAATTTCTGCATCTAGACAATATGTTAAAATTTTGATTTTTTTCTTTTTTCATTTTTTTGGTTTCCTTAATATATACTTTTAAATAGGTTTAAGTTTGCGATGAAGTCCATGATCTAGTTTATCTCCCATTGTTCTTTGGTTACTTGTATTAGTTACCTATAAACATATTGTAACTAGTCCTTATTTACATTACTTAGGATATATTATATTTCAATTAGAAACAATTGTAGCAATGAGCTCCAAATTTGTATTTAGATAGTTCTTTGTAAATATCATTTTACTTCCGTACATATCCTCAAGTGAGAGTTAAGAGGTAGGACTCTCGTGTTTTCATTTAAGGTTTGAATGTCACTTTGAATGCTGTCAACGAGGTATGGCTGCATCAGCTCACGTTCAAAGTAAGTAAATCACGAAGCAATTAATGTAAACTTTGAACATGAGCTGATGCAGCCATACCTCGATGACAGCATTCAAAGTGACATTCAAACCTTATGTTTACATTATTTTTATCCATAAAAAAGGTATTGTTAATTTTCCGAAAGTCAGTGTATTAATGTGGATGGAAACACTTAAAGAGAGATAACTCTTATTGTAAACCATATAAAGAGAACAGCCATATTGATTTGTTTTGTTGCTTGGCGATCGTAAAATTCCGTAAAACAGTTTTGAAAATTAAATTCTATTTCTCCTTTTTACAATAAACAATAATCTGTTTGGTAAGATATCACTATAATTATTTAGTCGAATAACAAACAGTTGTTCATAATTTAAATGTGGTGTCCGCGGACTCACTAACAGTGTCTAAGTGTGAATAGGCTGACCTACTTAGGTCATGATCAAATTTTCAGAAAGTCGGCCACCTGTTGTGTGAATTGTGAGAATTGGCATGGAATGGTGCATTAATTGGTAAGTACGTTGACATATTGCTGCCAAAATGCATTAACGAGTCTTTAACATCTGATTTCAATTCATCATTTGATTTAAACAACACCAAAAATCGGTAAATTGATGATAACTAAGGGGGAGGTTACACATGCTTAATACTTTCCTGGTAGATGTCCTTCCAAAATATGTTTCAGAGAAACAAATTTTCATTTGTCACACTAGCCTTTTTTAATTTTATCTTATTGGGTGAAAAGACAAAACCTTTAATAATGACTTCAAACTGTAGAGTGTAGTAAACTGAAATTCAAATGCAAAATTTTCCATATTTATATATTTATTTCATTTTTTCATTTCACAAAAACAGCATATACTGATATAGATTTACACTACAAATTGTCAAATGTTATCATGTATCCAACTTCAAATTTCGCATAATTAAAAAAAATAGAATTTATTATTATTATTTCACTTTTAAGGATTGTGAAGATTACATTGAAAAGCACCAAAGCAGACATCACACAGAAAAACTGGAACTGATGACCCAAAGTGAAAACAAAAGTGAAGCCGGTGACAGGCCATCAACGAGAAAATATTTGCCATATCAAAGTTTATGATTCAGACAAAAGGTGAAATAACAAAAATAAATATTGCATATACAGTATTAATGTTAAATTACCAAATATGTCAAAGTAATTTTTAGTCTACATTTAACCACGATGGGTAACAGAACCTCTTGTTTTCAACTTAGATGTAATGAATGATCAGTATATTTTAAATGTGATAAATAGAAACACATTGTACAAATAATTGATAATGTAAGATTTTGACATTTTAAGATAGAAGGAAGACAATTATTATTTGCTTCATATTTCAGGGACGACAGTTGCATAGACCCGATACCAGGTTCTTACGAGGCTACTAGTAAAGTGGCAGAGGAGTTGGTGAGGGAATTGTATGTATTCATTTAGCACTGTGTTATAACAATATGTTTATATGTCAATTAATCAACTATTCAAATACAATAAAACGCTCTTTACTCACTGCGACGAATGATCAGAACACTAGGATATATTCATTAACCCCTGTGTCTCGATATATGAGTATATGATGATTGGTTTATCAAATCAGTGGCAGCCATTGATCCCAATGCAAGAGGCCATTCTGTGACACTGGGACATCTACAGAGGCTCCCAGTGTTATGTTCTATTGTATTTGATGATGAAGAATTGGAGAAATATGAGAATGAAATAAGAAAATTTCAGCATAAAGACTTGTCAGTCTTTGAATCAGGGAGGATAGATCACTGGTGGGGACAACATGATGTTTGAATTCAAGTTCCAACTATGGCAACACTGGTTCAAACTGTATTTGTCATGTTTTCATGGGCCACAGGTTGAATCGTCGTTCAACACTATGAATGACAACATTGACAGCAAATCTGGAATTAAAATCGAAACATACATGTCAATTCTATTCAGAAAATAAAGTATGGATTAAAAGCAGCAGGAAATGATTCCATGTATCATGATTGATACACTATGTACCTACGTATACTTGCTAAATACAGTTACGATTGCTGATTTATATCACTTTTAAAAATTAATTTAATTGCATACAAAAGTTATTACTTTGTATAAGTGTAACAAATGTAGAATGTGAAATTCACTAGTTGTATCTTCTTGTTATTTAAAATATGACTGACATCATTATCTTATACCAGTGGGACATCAATGAAAGAAAGAGTAAATGATCTAAATGAATTTACCAGAGAAATTACTATCATATGCCAAACCTTTCCATCTCCAATTTTATTGGAGGTAACCCCACTTGGAGATCAAGCATTATGAACTCTTTTGAAAGCCAAATCATGTAAGGCAAAAATTAAACAGCTGGCCATATAATTAAACAGCTGAACTCTTTTGAAAGCCAAATCATGTAAGGTAAAAATTAAACAGCTGGCCATATTTTGAGCTGTCACGGATTTCAATGACGGAAGTTTCTGTACGTATGCATTATAAAAACAAATGTACTGCAAACTCTTGTGTGTACAATACTGGATAGGAAAAAAACTTATGTAGATAAAAAAAAAACTAAAATTCACTAACTAGCGAGTAAAAAAATCTTAATAAAGATGAAAAACTCACAATACCAAAATGTAAGGAGTAAAAAAACTCATGAACACAAAAGTTTTCTGGAAAACTGGTCATATATGATATACTGAGCATTAAAATTGTTACAAATTTTAGGTCCAATGCAGAAGAACCCATGGATGATATCCGGGAATATTCAAAACTTTTCCTTCAAGGCAGAGACTTGGAAATAAATGGCGATACAGTGGAATTGAACGCAGAAACCTCTCTAATTTTTATAGCCAATTGCATCTTACGATGCAGAGGAAAAATTACAGTACCTTCCAAATTTAAGGTTTTCCATGGAGATAACTTTTTGCGGTGAAGAGGCTCAAGTTCTTGGTGGACCAAGAAAAGAAGAGTCAAATATGTTTAAGCTAGGAAAAATTGGAAAAAAGACTCAAATCATATCAACAAAGTGAAAGACGCTCTTCGTAAAAGGTTGTTCCCAGCCGAAACGTCAGTAGCTTCTCAAGAAAAAAACGCTTGCGATAGGACCTTAATGATAGATGAAAACTCAAATACTCAGAAATAACAGTTGATGATATGACGGAAAACTGTTTGTAAAAGCCTGCAGTAATAAAGGGCAATGTAGAACTGTGTAAATTTGGTTTAAGAGCAGATAGATTTGTAGTGGTAAAGCAATTCCAGGGTAAATTACAAATCCATATCAGAGAATATGGTTGAGGATATTATGGATTGTATCCGACTAAATAGGGAGATTGCTTTGGACCTTGAAAAATTTAAGAAAATTGACGAACTTTGCTACAAAGATGTCAGTGATTGCATTAAGGCATATATACAGAAAGAAACTGTTGACTATAATAATCATTTAGGGGAAAACGTATATGTTTCCATTAGGAATGAATTTCTAGTGGTAAACATAAGAAATGGTTTCTTCCGGAGGGGCAGAATGAGATATTACCTACCAAAAAGGGAATAGCGTTGACGTTTAGACAATAGGAATTTTTTAGTGCCACAGATTTGGTTTCTCAGATTTTGAAGGATGAATTCGATAAAGTATCTTAATGTGAATATTCTTTGGATCATCTTAATCAAATGGGGTTTCTGACATGTTTAAGATGTAATCCTGATTCTTACAAAGACTAAATGTTAATGTAATTTCATTTTAATAAACTAGTATGTTGTATATTTCTGTGGTATTCAAATTCAGTAAATACGCAAAAATTTGATTTTGTTAATTCAAATGATATTTGTAAATACTTGATGTATAACTTGAAATTATTTCATGTTAATGTAAGTTATCTCCCTTTAACCGTATAAGTTTTCAATTTGGTAAATTAAATTATTATTATCATTATATTTATCTAATCCTAATTATTACATTAGATATATGTTAATATAATTTAATTTCAGTATATATCATTTGTATGTAATTAATCTATTTTATTACCAAACAAAATAAAATTATTATTACAATGATTATTATATTTTTTTATTTAAACAATGGTATTTTACTCACTCCAGTCCAGATTAATTCACTTATATCGAGGCGGTCATTTCAGGAATTGTGAAGGAAACCGGAGTAAACTATCGAACTTCGGTAAGTGAACAGGACACAAAATAAGAAATTAGACAGGCAGTTAGTGAATTCAACGGTTAAGGAATATGGCAGAATTAGAAAATATAAGGAATATAATAGAAGTACCTTCTTGAATTAGTCTTATTTGCTAACTTACCACCAACATTCAAACATTGATTGCAGTTATGATGTTATCACCTGAGGAAAAAAATACACAGTATATGGACAGATCCGAAACACCCGGGGAGTTTTTTTTAGGTCCAGACAAATTGTATAAAATTGTTAGATAACAAGGAAAATTCAAAATTGGGTTAAGACACATAAAGCAATTTTTGTCTGATCAAGATGCTTATTCTCTTCAAAAGAGAGTCCAGAAAAATTTTCAAAGAAATCGTTGAGGGTATTGATCGCAGCGAGACGCTGATCTCATGGATGTCAAAAACTTAGCAAAACAAAATGAGGGCGTCCAATACATATTGGTAGTACAGGATGTATTTTCGAGATTTATATTTGCAGAACCTATGAAACAAACTGCTAAAGAAACGATTAAAGTCTTAGAGAAAATATTCCCTCAAGGTAGAAAACCGAAATCATTCCGCACTGATAAAGGTAGAGAATTCGACAACAAACTTATTTGGAATTTTCAAAACAAAACAACGTTCATATCATATTTACACAAAATGAAACAAAAACTAATTTTGCCGAAAGAGTCATACAAAATATGAAAAAGGATGTACCGGATGTTTACACAACGAAAATTTTATGAATACATCAAGGAACTACCACATATTATAAAAAGTAAAAATAACAGTCCTTCTAGACCGTAGAAAGATATGCGACCTACTGATGTTATTAAAAAAAATGAAGATGAAGTGCGACTTAATGCTTATTTAGTTCATACAAAAACAAAACTAAGTAATCATAAGAAACCAAAATCCGAAAGAAAACCAAGACGGGAAAGAAAACGAATATTCAAATTTAAAGTAAATGATAATGTAAGAATTAAGCATTTGAAACATCCGTTAAGAAGGGAATACGATCAAAAATGGACAGGAGAAGTATTTAAAATACAGAGAAGGTTTAAAAAAGAAGGAATTCCTTTATATAAATTGGTTGATAATAATAATGATACAATTTCTGGTTCGTTCTATACTCAAAAAATGCAAAAGGTTTATAAAGCCGAAACCACGATTGAGATATTGAAAAAGAGAAAAGTAAATGGTGAAATACAAGTACTAGCCTCCTGGCAGCACTGACCCTCAAAATCCAATTCTTTGATAGAAGAAACCGATATTGAAGAAGCATGAATACAACAACAAGTAATTCAACAAATCATTTCGAAAGAACATGCCACGGCGAATAGTTTTCAACTCAAAAGACAGTGTGTCAATATATAAAGATTACAAGCGTTATAACTTTAAAGTCCATTTACCTAGGCAACTGAGTTTTTTCGGGTAATTAGACAGTCATTATGGAATTCACATATCTAGGAACTAAAGCTGCAAAACCCGAATTATATGTGTAATGTAAATTGTGATGATACGATTGTCGGAGAAAGAGAAGTTCCTTTGTTAAGACGTATAAACGTAGCAAACAGTATAAATCATATTTTTAATAACCCCTATGAGGTACCGCTAAAAAAGTAGCATTTCAGGATATATATAAACGATTCCAAACAGGATTTAGCCAAATTTCTCAGTGGAGAGTGGAGTTTTACGCCCCAGTCAAGAATTTTTTACTTATTTCGAGGCGGTCAGATCTGGGATGGTGGAGAAAACCGGAGTGCCCGGAGAAAACCACCGATCTTGGCCAAGCGAAATGACAAACTTTCTCACATTAGGATCTGTCCCGAGTGGGATTTGAATCCAGGCGGTGAGAGGCGCTGTGATCCGTAAGCGCGCGCCTTAGACCACTCGGCCACCGAGGCCTCTCTCAGTGGAGAAGTAACGGTAACGTTACAATTGAAACAGTGACCATTTTAATTGAAAATGGCAGGATCAGGAAATCTTTCTATAAAAACATGAATGGTAAATTCGACCCTAATAAATACAGAGGGCGACAGACTAGAGGGGGTATGGGCGACAGACTAGAGGGGGTATTGCCGGAATATATTCAAAGAGAGCCTATATTATCCCCGTTAGTTCGAATGCGAAAGAAAAAGAGACTAAAGTGGTTGAACAGTCCATGACTCTAGTGGCTGCAGTTGAAGAGAGGGCTTTAAAAAGAAAAAACAGAAAGAAAAGCCAGTTCTAAGAGATCTGCCAAGAGGCTTACACGTCCGAGACGATAGAATCGTCTTACAACGAAAAAAAAAATAAAACGAAAACAATCTGAAATAGGTTTTAGTATATTTAATAAAATAATGGCCTATTTAAATGATCAAAATAGTATACTTCAATGAATGTCGTCCCGTTTCCTCTTTCAGTGCCGAAGACGCACCCATAAAAAGTCTGTACCTAGTACATTGATTTGCGTAGAAGTCGCTTATACATGAAATGTAAAATAACGAAGGCAGATAAAATAGTTTTGGCGGACCAAGAAAAAAATTTGTATCATCAATTCACATTTACAAACAGTTGGGAGGCAAATTGATACGTAAATGAATGGAAAGTTGGTGTCACTTAATACCAGTCATTATCCATGGAAAGCAGTTCTTAAACAGATTCTGTCCAATGGACAGGACGTGTATGAATTGCAGCTGCAATCTCAGTTTTATTTCAAAGATGAAGCCGACAAGGATTCGGCTAATTCAGTTTCTGGATCAAATGGTGGTCTAAACAAGCGCTATGCTTTTACGAAACTTAGTCGTGAATTCGTGCAATTCCAAATCACATTTGCTGGAAAAATATTTTCCACATTCACCACAACAATGCTCCCTTCTACTGATATTGTATTTATTCTATTTAATGCCAATCTAGATCTTCTAGATTAGAAAACGACATTCCACATCTTTCACACTTGAAATTGGTGATCTGAAACACGGAAGAACAATTTATTACGAATATTGAAAATTCGAATATTGCATACTTCTCAAAACGTTCATCAGAAGCATGTAAAAATCAAGGTAAGACCTGGAACAGTGTCTTTTCTAGATGTATGAATTTGCAGTACGATCAGTATTTTAATCGATTTTATACTGTCAATAAACTAACATATGTCATCACCTTTCCTTGACGGGAACGGTAGAAATTATTTTTAAAATTTTCCATAAAAAAAAATAAATAAAGAGAATAAAAATTAACATTAGTTAAATACGTATTGTATCATTAAATTTTCTGACAACCCCATGATAAAAATATAACCGTGACGGCTTGTTTCAAGTTATTATTTCTAATAATATTATTTCTGGAGCAACACATCATACAGAGAATGTGGAAAGTTTTTTGTACGTCATATCAACATTTCCCTATAAGAGTTGCGTATGAAAATCATAAAAAGTCCTTGGAAATGCAGCATCATGCATTGTATGGAACATATCGTTGTGCTAGAACCATAAGGTCTGAATTGGTACTTAAAACTTTATTAGAATTTTTAATATGTAATTCCCTTTTTTTCATATCTATGGCATGGTTTGAAAATCTATTCTGTACCTGGTATATTAGTTGAGTTATGCTCGAAAGCCGTAAGGTCGTAACAGAAAACAATAGAATATCTTAGTATCATAAGGTCGTATATTGCAGATTCACGCTTTTTATACTCCCTTTCAGCAAGTGACAATTGCACAATAAAGTCGTATGTTTCAGTTACGAGCTTTTTAAATCCTGCCAACTTGACATGTGGAGGACAATTACGGGTAAGTTTGTTTCATTTTATTATTAAGAATTTAACCATATTTTCGTGGTGTAAAAAAAATGCGAATAATTATGCTATATTTGAGGAATAAATGTCACATCTGTTGCAACAAAAAGCAGCAAACAAATCGAAAATATTTATATTATCTATAACGTATGACGTTGTATGTGGTACATACAACCCTTTAATGATGAATTGGTTATCAATAGTAATTGTTTTTTTCTTTAACTGCAGAAAGAGAAATACGTAAAAGGTTTGAAAATTTTCTACACAGAACAATTATTAGTGTAATCCAAATGTGTAATTGGTGATGTTCATTTAGATGGTCATGACAAGGGCTTCAAACAAGCTCCAATACGTGCCTTAACACAAGTGATTAGACTCTCTTTCTGTCAGTGTTTTGAGTGTTTTATTTCTCATACGTTTTTGTAGTCACTAGAATATTATATGTTATTCTCTTTGTGTTTTCTGTCTGTCTTTTGCTTTTTGAAATTCCCAATCTTTATTTATGAACGTTATAGAAAATGACAATTGTGATATCTGCTTTGTGCAGGTTTGGTAGTTTAAACAATACCAAGTTCACTTTACATTAAACCTGCACAAAACAAAATACATAGTGTATTCAATGAAAAGCATTTAACTAAAATTAATATATACTGATGAGGAATGAATTTCCGAAATGTGCACACCTGACACATCAAAATTTAACTGGTATTTGTATTATATATATAACACAGTCCAACCTGCCTTAAAGGCCACCTCCATATAAGGGTCACCTGGTTATAAAAGCCAGTGGAATTGTATCCCAATTGTTCTTTATTTATATTATTTTAACCTGTAAATAAAGGTCACCTGCTCATAAAGACCACTTTCGCTGGTTCCCTCCGGTGTCATTTATAAGCAAGTTCGACTGTTATAACAAGTACATACTTCCATTTTGTTTCATTCATTCACTCACCCTTAATTCTTGCAAAATCTCTCATCATCATATTAAATAGGTCATTATGGCATCCCCCAGCCCCTTAATGTGCCCTCTGAAGGCTAAATGTCCACGATACAACTTAAATTGTTGCGAAATTTCTCATTGTCCTTAAAATAGATTATGTAATTCCGCAGCCATCCAATGCCACACCTATTATTGCGACATTTAAGGTTTATGACTGATTTGCCCCACTGCCTCCTTTAACAGTTCATACCTTAATTACCGAATCAAAAACAAATGTCAATCCTTATATTTACAATCATGTCCATTCATAAAATAAAAGAATAATAAAACAGCAATGTTGGTTTCATTTTGTTTTTCTTGTCAAATGCATTTTTTAAAAATTTTCCCTTGCAAACGGTCTAACAGTTTGGCCACGCCCACTAAAATTGTCCATGTTAGATATTATTTTGAAAACGTAAAATTTATTATTAATGTTAAAAATAAAATAACGATTTGCGAATGATGAATTCGTAAGTATACCAGACTGAATGGAAGATAAAGAAGTGAAAATATCAACTGGGACTATTTGCTGGTTTTGCAAATATTCAGATATTCCTACGCCATTCGGAACTATTTACGCTTTAACTGTCCATTGGAAAATAACATCAGTCACTCGTAAAAGGTTCATCTAAGCTGTGATAATTAGATGGTAAATATACCATTATGACGTCACGCCACACCTTAAGACTATTGCGAATTCTCAATGTTCTTAAACAGGAGGCCCATGGGCCTTCACGCTCACCTGAGGATATGTCCAAAATTGTTTGCAAAGCACAAAAGACAATATAATAGGTACTGAAACGTTACAAGTTTTCTCAAGTTAAGAACTGCTACAAAACTTAATCAAAATTATATCCTACTCACATTTAATTTATAAGTAGCACAAAACTTAATCAAAAATATATCCACTCACATTTAATTTATAAGTAGCTTATATAATATGCATGAGGTAACTGTAATGCAATGAATTATTTCCAAATCATTAATAAATTTCAGTATACTTATGCACCTTTGTCCTTGATCTTTGAACATATATGACCTTGAACCATATATGATGGTCAATACCTACAATATTCTAATATACATGCCTATACAAAAAGTTAATAGTTTTCAATAAGCAATTTAAATCTTCTTTAGCATGTCTTTAGCAAATCTTCTTTGTGACCTTGAACTTTAACATATGACCTTGAACCATATATCAAAATTATCATCATGTCAATACCTATAATATTCTTATATACATGCCTATACAAAAAGTTAATAGTTTTCAAGATTATAAGCAACTTATGTATTCTTTTACAGCTGTGACCTTGAACTTTGAACATATGACCTTGAACCATATATCAAAATGATCGTTGTCACAATACCTACAATATTCTAAAATACATGCCTATACAAAAAGATTATAGTTTTCAAGCTAATGCACAATTTTAGTATTAATAAGGGGGTGGCAAAAGGTGTAAACATAGTTAACATTGAAAACAGGTCTCATTTAAATGTCTACTGAATTTTATTGACAGCTGGCAAAATGGCTAAAAGTTGCACTGTTTATGGTTGTTCAAACAGGACCAATAACTAAGCAAAGGAAAAGAGAATCAAATTCTTTAAATTTCTAAAAACCGGACACAAAAGACGAGCATGGATCAAAGCTCTTAACAGAAAATATTGACGCCAAACAAAACTTATGTATGTTCATCCCATTTTGTTGACGGGTGGCATGCCTATGACAGAAAAGAACAAGTTTATGTTCCTACAGCTTTTAGCTACAAGCAATGTCCAGTCAACAAGGAAAGAGAAGAACGAGCAAGTAAAAGAGATCTATCAAACGTAAAATACACTTTATTTGAATCCAGTTTGTGATCCCGAAAATTCTGGCCAGAACTTTAATCTTGATCAAAATTTTCAGACTAGGTCGACACTAATAATTCTAATATATTGACAACAAAGACGCCCTTGAATAATTAGAACAATCAACTTAAAGTATTAGAAATGAAACATTGAAAATATACATGAATAACTGCATCATGGTAAATAATGATAAACTGTTCCTTCTAATCAATAAAAAGAAAATAATGGCAATACATCGGCAGTCAACCAGTCTGTTTTGGCAGATATACTGAAACATTCGGAGCATATCTTGTCATAAATCTAACACTGGTGGATGGATTCATATATTTTACGAAAAAAGGTTTAAAATAAACAAATAAGGTACCCAGTATAAGGAAAAAACATGAAAAAATTGCCAGAGAGAACATGTTGGAAACCCAGCTGGTATTTCTTTTTTTCAACAATAGGTAAAATAATCTTGATTGGGGCTTAAAAATTATGTGGACCTTGTTTAATTAGTGGTTAATAGTCTCTTAATATTTTGGTCAGCACACTGCTCACAACAGACCTCAATGTAAGAGAGTTTGTAAAATTATATGCTTTCTCCAGGGACTCCCATTTGCTCAACCATCAGAAAGCCGTCTGCTAATATAATGCCATAAGGTGGGTTTCTCTATCTACAGATAAATGTTGAAAGGATTAAATATATGCAAGCATAATCTCTTTTCAATGTGATTGATTTCATTGTTAGCTCAACATTTCATAGTTTAATCACTACATACTTGTGCATAATAATAAAGTATTCAACAAATAATAACACAATTTATGTTAGCTGTGTAACATGTATTAACTATCATTCAGTAATAGATACAAACAAATTAATCTGTCTGAAATTAACAAACTCTTTTTAATACAATACAATGTAAAAAAGAAAGGAAGAAAAAACAAACAAACTGTAATAATACTTTGTTGGATGCTATAATACATGTATTTCACGACCTAACAAATGCTTGAAAATAACACACACACTCACACACCATGTATTTGATATTAATACTAAGTATCAGAAATGATACACTCAATGTGCAAAAGTACCTATTACAGATTTTGAACTAAATTTAGATACTTAATTTTTTGCAGGAGTCCAGTGTGATGCTGATCATTTATTAGAATAAAACCTACGTCTTCAAAGAGAAAACATGAACTCCATAATCAGATTAGTGCAGTGAAGTGGAGCGTAAATAAAATAAAAGATAGTGATAACGCAAAAAGGTTATATACAGGATAGCCATCATTTGCAGTTTTTGTATGGTTGTTTAAGTATGTATAGCATTTATTACATGTTATACTATAAAACAATAAATGATATAAATGACTCTTTTACAATATAGTGGGGATCTAGCTAGATCCCCCCCAAAAAATCTTGGTTTAATCTTACTGCTATTTTCATGGGGAAAGTTTTGAATTAAAAAAATGTTTTGGAAAAAAAAACCATGGGACAATCAATTATGGACCAAGAGTACATGGCTGTTGAAATTTTTCTGTCAAAGGGAGATAATCGTAATAAGTTTGATGACAAATTATTGCAAATCATAATACCATGTAACTTTCTTACATTTTATTTTTTTTCTTCTTGTAATTCTAGCTTTCTTCTACCATAAGCACAAAATATGAGATATTGGAATGGCAGTAGTACCCCTGAATTTGACAGACAGAGACAATTACAGACTTATGTTCCTCTTATTGATCATTTTCTGGCAGTTCTCATGCGTTTAAAAGTTGGTCTTTTCGTACATGATATTGATGACAGATTTTTAATTTCAATACCATCTAATTAATAATGCATTTAATAATGCTCGAATATACGGTGCATACGGAATTAGAAATAACCCACTTTTTTACTGTGATTGTGTGTCCAAACTGCTCCATCATGTTTAAATATTCACTTCTTGCCATATCTTCATTAGCGAAACCCAATTCAACAGCTAATGGATCTTTGTATACCTTCAAAATATACAATCATAACTTATGTTTAAATATAGATTAATTAAGCATCAGTGCTAGTTTCCATTTGGTTCAGTCAAGAAATAGTCTGAATGCTTTACACAGAGTGCGACTGTTTCATGAATAAGGTAAAATGGTGAACAGCTTCAATTCAGGATTTTTTGTCAATAAATATCAACAATTAAACTTCGACTCAAGTCTTAAAAGTGAATGTTAAATACCGTCATTTTATATCATTGTTTTACAAACTAAACTCATTACTGATAATTTTGGAAAGTAATGTAAAAGGCATAATGATGATTTTTTGTACAAGCTACCACGTGCAACTTTCAACAAACAATTTCAGTCTCAGTTTAAAATGACTTACTTTACAAGAGAAGAAAATCCATTAACAATTTCAGATACAAGACTTTTAGGGCATTCTCCAGATGACATAATATCCCCAAATCTGGAACTAATCAGTCTGCCTTTATGAAGATCCAACCACAGACTACAGTTCCTCTGTTTTCTTGTACGCTTTTCTATAGCTTCAACAAGATCTTGCCCGATCTGCTGTGGTGGCCATATTAAAATATAGTTTCACAATTTGTTTAATCAATTTTATGCTCATATAGTTTGTACTGATTTTGAATATATACATATGTATATGTAGGTTATACATGGGAATTTTATTTGTTTACATTCTACACGCTCTGTATGAACCGATAGTACATGTATTAATGTGATGACCTAAGCAGACACTTTTCCATATTGTTCTGTCCTGTCCTATTAATTTTTAATATTTAAGACATTGATATGCAAAAGATTATTGTTTTTATCTGTCTTTTGTTGAATTGTAAAATTGTACAAGCAATTAACATATCTTTATTCACATGTAAGTTTAAAATGTTTTGAGAGTTTTTTTGGTGTGATCTTTTGAAATTTGCATTAATATAAAATTTAATTTAGATTTTGGACATTTGCATGTTTTTTTTTTGTTGTTTTTTTTTTTGTTTTTGTTTTTGTTTTTGTTTTTTTTTTGTGCAAGACAAAATATTTTATATTTGAAACTATATGATTTATCATTGACATGACTTATAAAGTTAAAATGAAAATTAGATAAATGGAGTTAGTAATATGATTATATATTTTGTACCAGTTGCTTGTTAATTTAACTAGTTTACTATGTTAAACCATGAAACATCAGACATGGTGAATGAAAATAAATCTAAAATATTTTAAATTCACATAAAAGTGTTCAAGTTATTACTTCATACTTATTTATATTTAAAGATTTGTGAACATATTATTTACACCCTGCTTCAATTTTACCTAGATGTCTGTTTTATATCATAATTTTCTCATTTTTATTTCTTGGGTAAAAAAATTGAAAAAACAAAAAAACAAAAAAAATATTTTCAAAAGTTCTTTCAATTTCAGGTTCCTGTATTACACAATTTTAATACATACTGTTTGTTGCAGAGTATATCATCATATTAATTTCCATGTAAATGGGGTCTATCAGTGTTTCTACTTATTGTATGCTTGCCACTGGGGGGCATCTTCATAAATTTGACACAGATGACTTATTCCTAACATACAAATATTCCATTAGATTTGTCATAAGAAATCTGTTACACCTAGTTGTCCCATCCCACTCATAACAATTATTGTACAATATATTTAAAAAAGATAACAACGTTACATTTAGTATTAATGTGATATCATCACTAACTCTCTTAAATGAATAACCATGATCATTCGCCAAACCCAAAATAGACACCTGGAAAATTTCAATATCAGAAGGCACATCTTCATGTCCCCTAGTAATAATAAAACAAACATACCAGTCCGTATCATCCCAAAGTTTCAAATCATTTTAGGAAAAAGTGTCCAAGAAAAGTTGTGGACAAGTTCACTGGAGAAGGAAGAAAGAATCCAAGCAAAATCAAGTCATTGCAAACTTTGTTAAGTATTACATTAAGTATACAACACATTGTTATAAATATATATATATATATATATATAACACAAATACCAGTTAAATTTTGATGTGCCAGATGTGCACATTTCGGAAATTAATTCCTCATCAGTGACACTTAGACCGAAAAGTTTGATATATAAGGAAATAATATTGTACCTGTTTTAGGAAATATCTTCTTTAGTTCCATCAACTTTTGTTGGTAATAGTCTGGTTTAAAATTTCTGTCATTTGTGTGACGAGGATCAAACTCAAAAGATGAAGGTTTGGGTTCAGCAGCTGATAATTTTGGTTTCTTAAATTCAAGTCGGTTAATGGGTTTTGGGTCGAGGTTTATTTTTCGTGATTTTTTCCAAGCTGCTGTGAATGCAAGTTGCATATCTATTTGGCTCTTTTGTCTAGTGTAGTCATTTAAGGAAAATAGAATGCTACCAACATGACTACAACACTGTGCAGGTCTTGTCAAATATAAAAATAATACATTACATGTATAATAAGCCAGAATCCCATTCGAATTCTAAATGTATGAATTATATAATTAATCAGTCACTGAATTGCTTAGAATATGCACATTGAAGCAAATAAACTGCCGATTTCGTAATGTTAAAAGTGAAATGTCTGCTATAAAATACACTACTTCAAAGATAACATCTCTGAAATTATAATTTTTTCTAATATATGAATGAAAATAAAATAAATATTCCAAGAATACTTTAATTGGTCACCACCTGAGTTTTTTTTTTAGAAACCAGTTTGAAAATATTAGTACTGTGTTTACAGATTTAAAGCAGACTTTCAGTTATCTGATCATTAAGATGCATGGTAGAATCTTAGATTAGTGGATAGTTTAGGCATAATAAATAAATATCGAATCATTACCCAATAGGACACTGACAATATGCATGGATAGGTCTACCATTCAAGAAACATATCCATGCAGTATACGGCTTTTTTCATGGATGCTTTGACTCTAGCTATCACATACATGATACCATATTCAATCTATTGAAAAAAGATATATTTTATCTTTAATTTCTCACACTACATAAGATATGTTATTTATACTTTAAGATTAAAAAATGAAAAAAAGATTTTCAGAAACATTATAACTCAACCTGTAATGTGTCTATAATAAAAAATTTCATTTCATGTATTTTTTAAAGTGAAAACGCATCATGAGGAAATACACTTCCGTGTTTACAGGTGTGTAAGATAATCATGTGACAATTCCATAAATGGATATATAGGTCAGTGGGACTTGTTTGTATCTGCGGCCATAGATTCGCTCACATCACCTGCTTCAAAATGTGAAACTGCACGATCCAATGCCTTAAAGGAGTTCATATTCCCCGAATCTGCCGTCCGTCTCCTTCTGTCAACCATGAATTGGTAAATCATGTCGAAGGAAACATTTTGAATATCTAAGCCAGGATGTGGAGTACTAATGTATACAGGACAGTTATACGGTGGTGAAATTTCTTTACCAAGTATCAGCGGTACAACTGCTTGGGGAAGTTTACAATCTTCATGTAACACTATCGGAGGCATCATATTTTAAATTTCGCGGTCCGCCATGTTGTTTACCTTGCCACCCCTTACCGTCATAACGCATATGCGTGCATTAATTATCGAAAAAGCTCATACGACGGCGACAAAGCAGTTTACTTCTACAAACTCCTTGATGACCTAAAGGAGGGTGCGTTGAAGATATTGGTCTAGGACTGTCACAGGCCTAGGTATATTCTGTTTTGACTTTAAACAGCATTATATGGTGTTAAATTCTCATAATTATGTAAAATCTTGAGTGTTTAAATTAAAATTGTTAAAAATTCCGTAATCACTGTTTATTAAGCTCACCAGACGACATGTCCAGCTATTTCTGTCACCTCGGCATCCAGTCTCAGCGTCTCGTACGTATACGTTAAAGTTTTGTTGAAGATTTTTTAAAGAGGTTTTATACTAAGACTATCTAGTTTTCAAGTCAAACTTTCTACAAATGATGTGATGGTGTACTTTATTAAGTTTAAGTAAAAAAAATATTTGACGTGAAATCCGGCCATATTACGAATTCAGCTCTGTCGGGGGAACCTCGTGTTTAACATTTCTTTAATATTTAAAATGTGCATAGATAGAAAGCTGAAATATATTGTATTGTTCTTGTCATCAGAATACCTTTAAATAGATATAAAACATGGTTTATATTAAATCTTAAAACTAAAGATGTAGCTTGATAACGGATTTTCAAAAATAAAAAAATTTTGTCATAATTGTATGTAATTGTTCAAAATTCAAAAATCCTATAACTTTTGACAGGATAGAGATAGAAGGTTGAAATAATTGCATTATGTCGGTCTTAAAAATTCTATTTTATTGATATATAGATTGTTATGGTTCCAGATAATATTTAAATTTTGTGTGGTATAAAAACGGATTTTCAAAAATCGGAACTTTTGGCATTCAAAATTGCATAACTCTTTACTCAATCAAGATAGAAGGTTGAAATAAATTGCGTGTGTTTGTCTTGGGTACTTCTTTCCACTGATATATAGTTTGATAGAGGTTTTGTTATGAAAAAAAAAAATAACATGGACCAATCTAACTCGCCTGATCACTCAACAGCCCTTTCTCCTCTGCCTCCTCCTTCCTTACCACGACCAACAGTCTGCACATTGGCCGGGGGCCACATGTAGACTAAAACTCGATCAACTTCATCATATTTATAAACTCTGTGTACGGGGGCAAATTGAAAGTGCTAAATAGGTGTGGTTGACTCAAGATTAAGTCGTTTTGAGCCGAAATGCAATCACAAAAAAGGCGTGGTCGTGGTGTACTTTAGACGCAATAGTTTTGCTTCCTTTGGACTCAACAGAATCGGTAACAGTTGGGTTGTGATGAGAAACTGACTTCACCTCTCTAGGAACTTACTTTGGGAAATGGTTTTAGTAGTGTACGATGTTATTTGTTTTTCTTCTTTTAACGGTCAATCTAATATGTTTACGATAACATCGAACTTTCCTTCCCTCCGGAGTCTGAAACATTCCACAGGAGTCTGAAATTTTATCCGTAATATATAAAATGTCCATATATAAGAAAAAAAACCCACTATCACTAAAAAAAAAACACCAGGAATGCAACGCATTTTTTGAGGTCCCAACGAAAAATTGCCTAAAAATTTTTCCAAGGACGATTTTTTTAAAACAAACGGCTGAATCGGGAACCGGAGTGATAATACTTCGTGGAAATACCAATTTTTATTCTTACCTCGCGATTTTACCGCTGTTTTGAAGAATTATCCTCAATAATGCCTCATCGTGGAATCCATGATGGTTTGTGAACCGGAAGTAATGCACGTACAGCGCCGCAGTGAATTTCAAGGTAAGTTATAAAACAAATAATCTTCTCCAATAAATGTAATGTTTTTGTGGCAATTGCTGTTAGTATTATATAAATAAAAGTCACTTTAGAATTATATCATAAACGGTCTCTTTTTATTTTTTATAACTTTCGATCAGTCATCCCAAGGGGAGGTAATCAGTTTTTCTAAAATTGCTGTGGCGGCAAATTTGAATTGAAATTTATAGTATCGGAAATCTGTTATTCTATCAGTATTTTATATTTCTACATGAGCTATTTTTTCAAGATTCTGTTTACTGTAATTGTGATTTTTTTATATATCATTATATCATTACTGACAGTAGATAATATTATTTAGCACCATACTTCATGAGATATGTTTTTCCTGTTCCACATTGACCAGTTATTATTATATTATGTCCTGCTAATGCAACAGCCATTGCAAGATCCATTTTCAAGTTCTCCAGTTATATCTTCAATATTGTTCAAATTAACCGCTGGAAACACTTTTCCGGATTTGCGAATTCCATTCCGTTTTTTTGTACAGTTTTATAACTTACCTTGAAATTCACTGCGGCGCTGTACGTGCATTACTTCCGGTTCACAAACCATCATGGATTCCACGATGAGGCATTATTGAGGATAATTCTTCAAAACAGCGGTAAAATCGCGAGGTAAGAATAAAAATTGGTATTTCCACGAAGTATTATCACTCCGGTTCCCGATTCAGCCGTTTGTTTTAAAAAAATCGTCCTTGGAAAAATTTTTAGGCAATTTTTCGTTGGGACCTCAAAAAATGCGTTGCATTCCTGGTGTTTTTTTTTAGTGATAGTGGGTTTTTTTTCTTATATATGGACATTTTATATATTACGGATAAAATTTCAGACTCCTGTGAACATTCGAACGTAGAGTATCCTCGATGTCCCATAATTCGTTACCCTTACGCTTCAAAAGCTCGTATATTATATTAAAATGGTGTTTACACAAAGAGTGCGTTTTATCTGGATATATTAGAGTATTTACTAGCTTAATAGCCTTAAATGTAAGTATTTTTATAACATCATACGATTATACAGCGTCTAAAAGGCCGTTGACCCATTTTGTTTATACCGGAAGCAGGTGTACATAAATTCGTGACCTTTGCGCATGACATCTTCCCCGACAGGTGATAGGGCCAGGGATATTACTTTTTTCGTGAAATATTTGGTAAAAAGAAAATATAACAAAATTACAACTTTTTCGCTATAAAATAAATAAGAAATAATAGAAAATTGTAAGGTCTCATACAATCGTAAAAAGGCAACTTGCCTTGAACTAAACTGTCATCATGTTTGGTTGAACTTCAATTAACCATCTCCAGATAAAGTTTAAAATTCCAATTCAATCAATAGTAACAAGAAAAAAATTCAACATAAAAACGATAAAAAAAACTCTATTTACAAGATAAATGATACTCGATGATTATTAGAAGATTTATTCCTCTGTCAGATCTTTAGGACAGTGCTCACAATAAAAAACTGTGTCACGTCTGGCAACTCTTAATTCTGTACAAAACTTTGATTACAGTTTTTATTGCTGCACTGTACCCATGTGGTAAATAAAAGATCATTGGAATTTCGAACTTTATCTGGGGTAAACTTGTGACACACACGGCATTTTTTCTCATCCTTGTAGAAAGCAACAAAAACCAAAATGCAAAGAAAAATCAGCATTTTTTTCTGATATGTGGGTTAACTTTATCAACAGATGCTGATTTTGCCCTGGCAAGCTCAAGACTCCTTGGTCTTGCTGTCTGATTCACGTCTGCCGTAGCACTAGTTTTTCAAGGTTTTAGAAGAGATATCAAAAAATTTTGTAACATGTCACATACCGTTATGACGTATGCATTTTGTCGTAATTAACTGACATCAAACTAAATGCCATCTTAGCTGGAGTATAAAATGTAGAGCTTTTTAAAATCCTTACGGGGATTTAATATGGGAAAACGCACAAACACTCATTCCGGAAATACATCGCTGTAATAATCATGCAGGTTAGGGTAGACAGTTCTGGAATAGTTCATTTAACTGTAGGTAAGATCGCTGTTGTTAGACCTACAGTTATATATTCCTTTTGCTGTCAAGTTGCAGACGATATTACCTGGCCTGCGAAAATGAGAAAGTCGGTCATGCGCAATTCTATTTTCTTAACCCGCATGAATTTTCAGCGATGTATTTCCGGAATGAGTATTTGTGTGTTTTCCCATGTTAAATCACCGTAAGGATTTCAAAAAGCTCTGCATTGTATACTCCAGCTAAGATGGCATTTAGTTTGGTGTCAGTTAATTACGACAAAATGCATACGTCATAACGGTATGTTGCATTCTACAAAATTTTTTGATATCTCTTTTAAAACCTTGAAAAACTAGTGCTGCGGCAGACGTGAATCAGACAGTAGAAACTTTAACTCTGGCCAACGAGAAAAAAGTCCATCCAACCAACGACGAGAAAATGGAACATCTGTCCTATTTCGTTTCCCAATCTGGACTGTATAATCCTTGGCAAGAACTGCAACTTCTGATCTTATATAACCATAGCCATATTGAGCAACTAGTTTTAAATGATCAACAATCCTTGATTCCTCTTGTAAAGACAATATTGGTGTTCTGCCAGAAGAAACACATTCAGGATCAATTTTGCCAAGGACTCTATCTCTGAGTGTTTGCATAGGAACATTGAATTGCTTGGAAGCTCCCCGAACTGATTTTCCATCATTTTTTACTGCTAAAAAAGCATTTGTGAGGGCTGTTGGGGAGTAAATTCTGTATTTTGCAGAAATTTTAATTGGTTCTGGCTGAAAAAAACATACCAACTGTACAGTATATTATTGTAGTAAATGTTCACAATATGTTCCACCTCCTCACATTTTGAAAAAAAAATTATTTCTTATAGTCTCATATTTTAATTTTTGATCTCGTAATTATTTATGGTTTATTTTTATTAAATTTATTGTATTTTTACTTTAATAGATATGAATTAATTATTAATACAAAAAATAAAAATAATTATGAACCCTACTGAGACAGCCATTTAAGAATAATTATTCCATTTTTAAAATTAAATGGTCGCCGCTGACACAATTGTTCAAAACTCTATGTTATAGAAAATAAATATGAAAAATATTGAAAATAGTTGCTTTTTCGTCAATGAGATGCAACTTCGCACATGAACTAATACTAGTTTTTCAAGTAGCCTCCTCTGAAAACAACTAAAATGCATTTTTTTTCGATGTCGCTTTTCTGTATTCACAAAGCCACAGCTATGCCGTTTATGCAAAACAATCTAACAGGACTTCTTTTTGTGTTTATCATATAATTTTAGTGTTGTACTTTTCTGAAAATGATATGGCAGTCATGCTGGCGATCGCATCTTTATTTAAAACTCATTCCAAAACAACCTGCCCAATTTATGTCGCCGGTCACTTCTATTTCATCATGAAAATTTTATTGGTCGTGACTGCTAGAATCACTTACATTTGGTTCGAGCAGAACAATAGATAATTATTAGTACCAGTTTTTGATGAGGGATTAATGTGGTTTTTTTTATTCCTGCCCCTGGGCACTTGATTTCCACTTAAAAAGGCAATGTCGCCGGTTATAACATTGTAGATTGAAAGCAAAATAAAATATACTAAAACTAGATAAAAGTAAACAAAAAATATGTTTTTCTTTGACGAACCTGATATTCTACATTAATTAATAAACTGTTTTTTCCAGACTTTACGAATTTTAATATTTTCCAATCGGTTTTTGGATATCGCCAAACCGTTTGTAATCTACGGGACAACAGTAAAACATCAGTATATCTCAGTGATGTACACGATCAAATTTATAAAAGGACGTGTATTTGTTGCTTTCATGTATGATGAAATATATTAATGATTTACAAAGCTTGTGTAATCTCCCAAGAACGAAAAGTAAAAATCTTAAGTCGATTGAATAACCCGTAATTTTAGCCAAGTAACCTACGGGACATCTGTTGTTAAGCCTGTAGTTCTTAAATAGAGATACCAAAAACCGATATTATATTTTAAAATTAAATTAGATGTTAAGGTGCTAGATTCTACCACGGAGAATTATATCTTTTAAAATACAGCGACTAGTAAACTTCGACACAAAATTGTTCCAACTCTGGACTCGTAATTTACGGGACGTCATATACTGGACGAGTTAACTGAAAAACCGGATAAATTGTCCTGCGTCTTTTTCAAGTCGGTTATTAACGCCCTCCTTGTTGTCCGGATGTTCGACGGAAGTTGTGACCCGCCAATTTTTGAAACGAAGACCAGTTTAAATGGAAATAAAATAAACCCGTCAAGCTAGAGGTATTATAAAATCTTTGAAATCCTTTTATTTATGAACTTATACTGCATTTTATAATAGAAAACATTGAATTGATATTGTAAAACAAATTAAATATTTACTGGCCAGTGGACAAGAAACAACATCATCATGTGATGGTCTCGGTAAACTACGTCCCGTAAGTTATGGTGTAATGTCCCGTTAATTATTTTTCGAATTAATCGCTTTTTTAAGACAAGTGCTAAAATTTTGTACAAATTATATATATTTAATATAAAGATATCTTTTAATGTTTATGACTCGGTGCACATCTGGCACATCAAAATTTAGCAGGTATTTGTTATATATTTACTGTATAGAATTTTATAAAATATTGATTTAGTATTAATCATAATTTATGATGGAATGTAGTTCTGCCCAATTCATGTCGCCGGTCATTTCTATTTCATCATGAAAATTTTATTGTGTCGTGACTGCTAGAATCACTTTCATTTGGTTCGAGCAGAACAATAGATAATTATTAGTACCAGTTTTTGATGAGGGATTACAGTTTCTTTCAATTGTTTTTTTTTTATTATTAATAAAAATGTTCAGGTTAAAACTGAATTTCAAAACTAGACCATGGAATACATATGACGGGGGATATAAAGGGTGAAATGTAGTTGAATAGTGGCACTCAAAAAAAAATTACTCAGTAATTTTTTTTACTTAATTCCAGTAATGTTTTTCCTAGTTATTTACTTGTATTTACTTGCAAATTACTTTGTATTACTTTCAATGATTGTTATATATGCTATAAGTAATTGATTTACTTTTATATTACTTAAGAAAAGTAATCATAGTAAAACAAATACTTAAGTCTTTTAATTTTTCTATAAATACTGTAACATGTAATAACTTTAATTATTTAGAAAATCACAAGTAATACTCAGGATGTTTTGAGTAAAAACAAGTAAATCCTTGTAAAAAAGTTGCTAAATTTTGGAAACCAAAATTATTTGTGGCTAGTGTGAAAGGTCAACTCATTATTTCTAACTAGATATAGCTACAGTTAAACATGCCTAAAGACCATCTCTGTATTAAGCTCACCTGCTTATAAAGGCCAGGAATATTTTATCCAATTAATAGTGTTGTTTGAACCTGTCCATAAAAGCCTCTTTTACAGCCCCCTCCCTATGTGGCCTTTATAGACAGGTTGGACTGTATAGGAAATAAGAAGTTCCAGTATTTTGCTTTCATACTTTGGCATAATATATAAATTTTATAGTAACCAAAAAATACTGATACATCATGACATCCCTTGAAGTTATTGTGCAGAACCGAGGGCAGATAGGAATGAAGTCAACCAGATCGACACAGAGCTATATTGGGAAACAAAAAATAGTTCCATGCACAGATGCAACTACTTGAACAAGTAGAGTAAATACTTGGAGGTTTCCAAATAAGTAAATTAAAGTATCAATCATATCCTTTTATTAATCATAAAACTCAAGAGTTTTTAGTAAATATCTATCATGAATACAAACAAGGTAAATTTTACATGTAAAGAATTGAATTATTAAATGATTTATTTTTTTACATCATAAATTATGTTTTATATGAAGTCTATTATTGTCTCAATCTTTACACAAGATCAACTTTTTCAAATGTTATATGTATGTATGCATGGATGGTCAACATAGAAACATCAAAATACATAGTTAAATTATTTGCAGTTTGGCTTCTGAAGAAAAAACATTGCTTTAAAGTCACTTAAGTACTTTGTTTCAGTCTAATTAGATCAACTATATCAAATGGTACACATATATATGTAGTGTTATTTTTTCCAACATAGGAATGCAAAGGAATATGTACAAATATATTCTCATTTTGACTAATTCCAACCCTTGTGCCAAAAGGGCCTTTTTAACTTCAAATGAATGAATATTTTCATTATATACCACTGTTTCCAACATTTCAAGTAAGAAATAAAACTGTTGGTATATTTCATCATCAATATTTTCGTATGATATCCAAATATTATTTAAGGTTCCAAATTCGGGCAAACTGTCATTTTCTCCAAAAGGTATCTGACACTCATTGCATTTGTATTTCTGACCATTGTAAATTATCTAATTCACCGAATAAATGGATTGGATATCATCAACTAATGTTCCAAAAATGCATTTATTTCTCGTTTACAATCTAGTAAATTAGTAACTGGTTTCGACTTCCCAATAACAGTATCTTTAGAAAATAACAGATGGTTGTCTCCAACATTTAATGAAGTTTCATACATAACACAACGTTCTGTCAATGGTTTTACAATATTTTTGAAATTATTGTTTCCAGACATTCTCGTCTTGATAAATTTGTGTTTACCCTCAAAACGCATTGACCAAACCTGAGTCAATGGTCCAAATCTTTCAATAGCAGTTGGAACATGCACAAGATAGTGTTGTTTTGGGATGATTGATTTGTTGGGGAAAATGTTTTTAAATTTATGAAGGCGAGTTTCTATTAGAAAATGGAGCATTTGTATTGTTTCTAACGAAATTATTGGGGTCATGATACTTTTTACAATTTCAAACAGATCTTTAATAATTTTAATGTGTTCATTTTCAGCATCACAGTTCAGTTTTTCAATGAGAAAAAATCAAATTAACTTTAGAAATGTCATCATTGATGATGCTGTCTGAGAGAGAGAACTATCATTGCTACAGAAGACAGATTCTGGTATTATACCTGGTGCACTTTCTCTGTCTTTATATCCATAAGAGAAATTCCCAATAATATTGTTCAAATCATCAAGTGACAATACCTCATTCTCAGCTAAAGAGCTTTAATGCAGCTTTAATTTCATACAAAGCAACACCTTCAAATATTACATGCATGATGTCTTCTGGTGTCAATGAGATCATGTTAAAAAGTGGAAAATCTCTTGCCGAACTTCTATTGTTTATACCATAAACAGTAGAAAGTCTGTGTCTCATTCCCCGAGTATATGCAATATCCGTCTCTGCACACTGTTGGTCATATCTTTCTAAATATCTTGCAGTGAAAAATCTTTCATGAAACTTTGTCTGCATGTCATCATATGTGCACTTACACTCTCGACATTTCTGAAAGGAAAATCCTACACCAATTTTGAAACCACAGAACTCGTGCGAAGCAAGTGTGTCACCAACAAATGCTATTGCTGCTCCTTTTACAATTTGGTTTCTGCCATAAATATTCATTTCTACTCCATGTGAAAGTGAATCAAGATCTGTTTTAATTCTATCAAGTACCTTATTTATTCCATATTCACTCATTACATTTCTTTTTATAATTGATAAAATTCGAATGGCAGGTAATCTTGAGCGATATGATATGGGTAAATTAGCTAAAAGATAGTAAAATACACCAATTTTGTGAGTTCCTGCTTGTTTGCTTAGTGGATTGCATATTTCAAGGTCATCATAATACAATACTATTCTCAAAGCATTGTTATTTACAACAAATAAATCATGGTGTTTAAAAATGGTACCGTTCACTAAATCACACATAAATCCCAATGGAGAAAATAATGGTTGTTGAAAAACACAATCAGATATTTGCTCATTCTGTAAAAACTGCTGGATACTCTGGATCATAGGAATGTATGAAAATGTTATGTCTTCTATCTACATTTGATGTTTGCCCATTCTTCTAGAAATATGTGGAGCTTGCCCAACTGAAATCACTTAAGCTTCCTGTAATCAAAATTTAAAATAAAATTACTCGTAAATTTAATGTTCACCAAAAGATAAGCTAGAAAAAAGACTTGTTTTTAAAAAAAAAATGGTTCATGCACTATACATGTATTTCATTTTTATTTTATTTTTTTAAGCAAACTTTGTAAGCCTTCAATGGTAGATGCTATATTCAAGTACTGGAGCTTTTAGTTTCATGAGAAGAAGTCAGTTTAAGTTTTGTATCATATTAGGTCACTGTGACCTTGAATGAAGGTCAAGGTCAAATCATTCTGTTAACTTTGAAGGGTTTGACCCAAGGAAGCTTCCAAGTGAAGTTTCATATAAATCAGCTTGGTGGTTTGGAAGAAGTCTTTTCATTTTGATGACTGACAAAACATGATCAAAATAGCTCACTTGATAGTATAATTGTTAGAAACAATGAGACAAAAGAAACTGATAAAACCAGCATACACCAAGCCCTGTTGGATATGACAAATCATTCCTAAAGTTTAATTTATTTGACTCTAAATATCAAATATAACACATGCCAAAGTTCTCTGTAGAAAATATACATAGCCAAAACAAATAATATCAAGGAGACTGTCCCATGTAAAAACTTTAAATCGAAAACTTGTACATTTTGCATAGTAAATGAAGCAAGTAATTTTGTTGCAGTGACCTACATTCAACCTTACACCTTAGGTCAATTACTAATTAAGTTAAGTTTTATCAGTTTACAGGTCATAATATCAAGGTAGTAGGTAAACATAAAAACTTTAATTAGTGCCAAAGCCTGAACATTTAGCAGTCAGTCAAACACGAAAATTTTGCTTGTTGTATATAACTGATAAAATCAAGGATAAAGCTTTATAAAATCTTAATGCAAAACTTTAACATTTTGCATGGATGTGAACAGAACCTTTTTGTATTTCTTTCTTTACTTCATCGGAGCAGGGGGTAAAAAAATATTACCAAATAATTGACATTTATTTGCACTGAACAATTAACTTACCTACCGCTACTCTAAATGAACTTCTTATGAATTTGTTCCTTTGATATGCTGTTATCAAGCCATCAAAGGGTAATTCTTCTTCAAGAAGTTCATCAATGAACTCTAGATCTGTGTGGTTTATATTTAAACCTTGAAGTCTTCCAAATAGTTTTCCTTTTAGGATTTCCATATGCTGTTTGACAATTGCATTGGTCTGTACTGCAATAAATTCAACACAAAAAGGAATATACCTCATAAGAAAAATACAACACTAACAGCAATCTCACAAGAACAGTACCCCTAAAAACCTAATTTTTGGGTACTTGTTTACAGGGATGTACCGTAAATCCTCGCCTTTAAGACAATGTTTTTTACCTACAAATTTATTTTTGAGAGGGGAAGTCGTCTTATAGGATGGGTACACAGCTGAGGGATTGAAATCCCACAACCGATGATCATACCTGCCATCTTTATTGTTGTTTATTATGCCTTTATAATGGTTGGTATATTTTGAAGATTTACAAACTACAAGAAATGAAGAGAATCGCGAATACGCGCTTTGAAATTTGTGATATTTTTTAATTGTTGTTTATTTTATTGAATTAAAGTTGTAATAAAAATATATAAAAATAAAATGTTAAAGAAAAAGGTAAAGAGGTGGTATAACCTGAAACAAACCACCGACGGTAAGTTAATTACAGGTGTACAAA
This sequence comes from Tegillarca granosa, assembly GCA_029721355.1. Lineage (NCBI taxonomy): Eukaryota > Metazoa > Mollusca > Bivalvia > Arcoida > Arcidae > Tegillarca > Tegillarca granosa. The sequence continues at coordinate 10,887,867 of CM056602.1, read as the reverse complement.
TGTCAGTCACTGCTTTCACCGGTGTCAAAACGATGTATACTAGATTACTTGACACATTTATCAATGATAGGGTGATTAAGTGATTTCATGGTACACTGGCTTTTAACATTTGAGATTATTAGCGTGGACCAGTTGGAATAACTTTTGCATAATCCGCTACGCAGATTATCCAGTGTGCACAACATCCATTCAGGTTATTTCTCCAGAACCCGAAACAAAATTAAAGTCAATTCTTAAATAAACCTCAGGTGTCAATGTCACAGAAGCTCAGCTGCATAATATTCTCACTTAAGCATAAACTTACTCAATATTGTATGCTGATACACACTCCTGAGGCATAACATAAGCTCTTCTGCACTTATGTGCAGTAGAGCTAAAAAACAGAATGCAAAAAGGAATTACTCTGGGGTGGGGACAGTTGGCAGTAATACTAACTGATAGGTTGGTCGGGTAACCCGAAGCACAATTTTTTTTCCTGGCCTTGACAAAGTAGCAAGCCAGTCTGAAAACATACGCATTAGATAAGATGCAGGTTTTTAAATCTCGATGAACATGTCTATAATAAAGAGTTCCATTTTGTATATATACATGGGCATCCGTCTACGTTACACCTACACGAAACCTGGATTTTGCGAATGTTTCATATAAATATGTGCAATTAACAATCTCAACGTAACTGCAACAAAAACTGAACAGACAGCACATTTCCACATGGTTCAAGTTATTATTGTCACTTAGATGTTTGACAGTTGGTCCAGGCGTTCAAAGCACTCTGATCGAGGGATACAGACGACTTCCTGTCTTTATTGGCGCGTTTTTCGCATGTGGTTTCTGAACACTCAAAGTGGATCGAAGAATGAACAAAATAAGTAAATATGACGCAGGGGCTTTGAAGGCATGGCTCATAGAAGAGGGAATTTGAGAAGTCACTGCGAAAACGATGGTAGGTATTTAAATGCATGATCGTTGCTAGTTTAGACTTTAATGTTTTAAATAATTCGTCTGCCACCTACTGTGCGTTGCAGACTTTTCATATTGCTCAAAAATCGACTTTTCAGTATGAATTTGGACGAAATGCCCATAATATCATTATGGCGTATACATTTATTAAAGCTGTACAAACCATTTCAGTCAGGTAAATTAATAAAACGCTTTTAAAAATCTTACGAAACTTTTACATGTATTTTGGAGGGTAAGGAACGATAACTCTGAATAATTTTATGACTATGGTAACCTAACCCGTATGACTCAACAACTTCCGGTTTATAAAATGGACGAAAATGCATGTAAAAGTCCCGTAAGGCATTTCGCCTATCTTCATACTGAAAAGTAGATTTTTGAGCAATATGAAGTCTGCAACGCACAGTAGGCGTGCCAACATCTGGTCAACACGTGACTCTTGAAGTCTCAGTTCAGTGGGCCCGTGGCTGTGTCATTTGCGGTCCAAGTGTTTGAATTTATAATGTCCCCTTTAATTAAATAACCAAGTATACAAAGCTGTCGAGTGGATTCATGACGCCTTAAATCACAGCTTGGTGTTGAATCTTCATTTACTTGAACAGTACTTTTATTTTATATCGATCTATATTCATTTTTCTTTTAGTAATTTTATATGCCCGTCACCATAGATGATGGGTCGTATTATGGTATACAGTTTGTTCGTCAGTCTGTCTACTTCTTCTATACTGCACAGGGCCAAGAGTCATCACATCCAATGATGGTTTCATTGAGTGGCCAAAAACTTTTGCCTGTCAGCTTAAAAACTACTATTTACAATTAAAATCATAGCTGTGGACGTCTTGTGGATGCGAGTTGCAGTCAAGTGTTGAACTCTTCTGATGCGGTCTGTTCTATGATTATGATGTCAGGTGGCAGTGAGTTCCAGTCCAGTAAAGTCTTATAGTTTGAAGACATTGAAGTTTGTTTTTTTAGCTCACCTGAGCTGAAAGCTCAGATGAGCTATTGCTATCCATCTCCGTCCGTCGTGGGTCGTGCGTAAACTTTTTACATTTTAATCTTCTCCTCCAAAACCACCAGGCCAAATTTAATGAAACTTGGTAACCATTATGCCTGGGTGAAGCCCTTTCAGATTTGCACAAATGAAGGAGTTATGTCCCCTTGGGGCCCCACAAGGGGAGAAATAGTAAAAAACTTTAAAAATCTTCTCCTCTAAATCTACAAAAGATATACCTTAGTTATTTCATTTATAACATCCTTAGGTCATCTATTTTCAGATTTGCACAAATGATAGCCATGGGGCCCAAAATGGGGAAATTGTAAGGCACTGAGTGGGGAAATTGCTAGAAATTATATATTTGTCACTATATATTCAAAACTATCAACTTTTTGTATAGGCATGTATATTAGAATATTGTAGGTATTGACATGACAATTATTTTGATGTATGGTTCAAGGTCATATGTTGAAAGGTCAAGGTCACAGCTGCAAAAGAAGACTTAAATTGCCAATTATCTTGAAAACTATCAATTTTTTGTATAGGCATGTATATTAGAATATTGTAGGTATTGCATCAACAATCATTTTGATATATGGTTCAAGGTCAAATGTTGAAAGGTCAAGGTCGCAGCTGCAGAAGAAGACTTAAATTGCTTATAATCTTGAAAACTATTAAATTTTTGTATAGGCATGTATATTAGACTATTGTAGGTATTGAAATGAGAAACATTTTGATATATGGTTCAAGGTCATATGTTGAAAGGTCAAGGTCACAGCTGCAAAAGAAGACTTAAATTGCTAATTATCTTGAAAACTATTACTTTTTTATATAGGCATGTATATTAGAATAATGTAGGTATTGCAACAACGATCATTTTGATATACAGTTCAAGGTCATAAGTTGAAAGCTCAAGGTCACAGCTGCAACAGAAGACAAATTGCTAATTATCTTGAAAACTATTTACTTTTTATATAGGCATGTATATTAGAATATTGTAGGTATTGACATAAGAAACATTTTGATATGTGGTTCAAGGTCATATATTGAAAGGTCAAGGTCACAGATGCAAAAAAAGACTTAAATTGCTAATTATCTTGAAAACTATTAACTTTTTGTATAGGCATGTATATTCGACTATTGTAGGTATTGACATGAGAAACATTTTGATATATGGTTCAAGGTCATATATTGAAAGGTCAAGGTCACAGCTGCAACAGAAGACAAATTGCTAATTATCTTGAAAACTATTAACTTTTTGTATAGGCATGTATTTTCAACTATTGTAGGTATTGACATGACGATCATTTTGATATATGGTTTAAGGTCATATGTTGAAAGTTCAAGGTCACAGCTGCAAAAGAAGACTGAACTTGCTAATTATCTTGAAAACTATAAACTTTTTGTATAGGCATATCTAGTAGAATTGTAGGTTTTGCAACAACCATCATTTTTATATATGGTTCAAGGTCATATATTGAAAGGTCAAGGTCACAGCTGCAAAAGAATACTTAATTATCTTGAAAACTATCAACTTTTTGTATAGGCATGTATATTAGACTTTTGTAGGTATTGACATGATGATCATTTTTATATATGGTTCAAGGTCATATCAACATAGGAATACTAAAATTATTAATTATCTTGAAAGTTATTAATTTCATGCATAGGCATGTATATTAGAATATTGTAGGTATTGACATGACAATCATATATGGTTTGAAGTCATATATGTTCAAAGTCAAGGACATAGCTGCTTAATTATACTGAAATTGATTAATGATTGGACTACAGTTACTTCATGCATATTTATAAGGTACTTATAAATGAAAAGTTAGTGGATATATTTCTGATTAAGTTTTGTGGGAGTTCTTAACTTGAGAAAACTTTTAAAGTTTCTGTACTTAATATATAGTCTATTGCACTTTGCAAACAATATTAGACATATCTTCAGGTGAGCGTTAAGGCCCATGGGCCTCTTGTTTTATATGAATTCTTGCTCACATAACAGACATTGAGGTCATTATGAATTATTTTTCTCTAATTTTTGTATGTGGTTGTTTTAGGAAATATTTATATAAATATATGTGCTACGGTAGTTTAAATTTCACTCTTGAAATTACTTTTGCAGATGCTGAGATTGATGGAGAAATGTTTTGTTCTCTAAATGATGGCGATCTTTGACAGTTTCAAAGAAAGGAAGAGGCTGAGGGATCTATTGTATAAATTGGTATGAAATTCTTAAATCTGGGGAAAGATGTTAATCAGGTCAACATTCAGTTCATCAAATAAATGCTTGACTAATATAAAAATAACATCAAGCATACTTTACACATTGATTGAGTGTTGTTTATTAGCTGACCTGAGCCAAAAGCTTACATGCAAAGGCTTTCAGATTTTCACAAACGAAGGGGTTCTGTCCCCTTGGGGTCTATAAAGGGATAAATTGTGAAAAATCATCATGATCTCTGAACATACAAGAGATATAGCTTTGATATTTCATGTAAAACATACTTTGGAAATCTAGTTTCAGATTTGCAAATCGTAGCTGTAGGGGCCGAAATGGAGAAATTTAAGGGGAAAATTGCTAAAATTAGTGTATAATTTGTCAATTTATCTTGAACACTATAAAATTTTGTAAAGACATGTGTATTAAATGTGTAGGTAATGGCATAACAATCATTTTGATGTATGAATGAAGGTCATGGATTCAAAGGACAAGGTCAAAGATGCAAACTATTTCTGAAATGGCCAAGTTTTTTTTGTTTGTACTTTTGTTTTTACTATTTTAGCTGTTTATGATGCAGCTAGACTTTAGATATTTTAGATGTAGCATTCTTAGGACAAATTATAATTAATTTGCAAAAAATATTGCATATTAGCCTAACTGCTGAAAATTTGGATATTCTCGTTAATATAATTTACCATTGATCCTCTACATGAGATATGTAAACACCCTCAGGTGAACATCAAGGCCCATGAACCTCTTGTATTTATTAGCTTTTTTGGTTGTAAAAATGTTGCTTCACCTTTTCACCCACTTGAAAGTGAGAGATTACCCACTTTGGAAATTTCTAAGGTTGGCAGGTATGTCATGTCAAATGTGAAGGCAAGAAGATTAGCAATGCTAGGCTTGTATTAAAATGCCACTATAATTTTCTTTTCTGACTCATGCTTAATCAGGAGTCAACACTTACATTAACTCTGGGCTAGTAAAAATTAGTCAGGGCTAGTAAATCTTATATTACCAGTAGCCCATCTTGCTAGTAGTTTATCTTAAAACATAGATCACATACTTCATGGATACAGAGCTTTTTGTAATTTAAACAAGCAATATTTTCAAAAATATATTCCGTGTTTGATCTTTGCATGGGTTCTTATCTGTTATTGTTACATTGTCATAATAGTAAAACGAAGAATTTGTGTACTGTAAATGGAGAATGTAAAACGAAATGGACATTAGATAACATGGAATCTGGTACAACATCATGAAAATGCTTGCGCATTAAGATGTAATAAAATTCAAATTTTGTATTTATTTACTTCGAGACTAAATGAATATAGTCTTATCTTCTCCAGATTGCAGGATTTTGCTCTATTATTCACCCCACCTTCCCAGCTACTGGCTAAAAAAGTAAGTGTCAAACCCTGTTAATAACTTAATATTTTCTTCTGAAATAGGTGGGCAATATGCAATATATTTGCAAGTAATAATCGGTTCTGTTGTTATATTGACTAATTCTTAAATTTTAGAAAGAAGATGATGGTGACAAAATGGATGAATTTACTCCAATCAAAAAGTCAAAGCTGTCAAATCCAAAAAATATATCTGCATCAACATCAAATTTATTTTCTTGATCACCAGTATATATGAGCCCAAACAGCCTTGAAGGTGGAGTTCACACAATGATTCCGGTGCCATTTTCTCCGATCCTTGAAAATCACACAGAATATTCTGGCAAGGATATAGCTGAAGAAAGGTATAAAGTCATCAGGATAGCAATGGACCAACTGATAACTTCTAGTGGAGGAAGGCCACCAGAATATGAGATATTACAACTGGCCAAATGTATTGTTTCCAGATATAGGATTTTGAGAGACAGACCTGATGATAAACTATGGGATAACTACGTAATGGCTTTTTTTTAATATTGAAAGGCTAAATTAATAAAAATTCATAATCTGTTTCTGGTAACCCGACACTAAATTTGAGTGCCTTAATTTTTTTTTCAAACAAGCACTGTTGATGAACATGTATATGGAAATAAGCAAATTTGCTAAGTTATTGAAGAGCATTGATATGAGGTTTACTGTACAACTATATAACATGACAAAGTGCCATTTGTGCCTCTGTCTGTCCATAAACTTAATTAAAAAAAACATAAGTTTCGACTAAAGTTTTCGTCTGTCCGTCATTATAAATGGGTCTAAAACTAAATATTTTGTTCCATCTTACCTTACCTACCATTATTTATATATAAATGTAATTTTTTTAATTTTTTTTTTCAATTGATGCTACAATATTCGCCTTCTGTATGTTTTCTTTTTAAACTTATTTTTCCTTTAATTGGATTTCTTGATTTTTTTCATTTGAAAGCCTTTCTTAGACGCCGGATGTACAATACAACCCCTGCCATCACAAACAGAGGAAGAAAGAAGGGGCAAATTTATACAAAGAAGGATAAAAAGCAGGAAGAAGAAAAACCAAATAAGCCAAACAATAAAACTTGCTTACATAAAGAAATGGACAGTAATGAAGAGAAAGGGAAGGACCATAATGGGAAAACAGGAGTGAAAAACTATGTGGGGGAAAATCAAGAAACAAATGTTAAAACATCCCAGAATGGAAATCAAAGTGAAAATGATGGTCAAAATGAACATTCAGAATGCAGGAGTGAAGACGTGGCTGTTGAAAAAAAATGAAAGCAAAATAAAAATAGTGATGACAAGTAATGAGACCTTGGAAAATGTGCAGGAAATAGATAAAAGAAAAGAAGAAATTCATCAGAAAGAGCCAAGTGTTTTAAAAGCAAAATCTTCCCTGACCCAAAATGGTAGACAAAGTGGATTAACTGAAGCACATGTACAAAAAAAAACATAAGACCTCAGGATGGGCAATATGAGGGGGAGGATACTGGAGAATCCGGTAATCTTATACATACTTTAAGTGGTTTGTTTTTGTCATCTCACATTGAGTTTTTGTTTGTTCTTCTCATTCTTATTATTATTCGACAAATTTTTCTATGACATAGACTTCGATATGTACCTTTCGGGAGTATTTTTGATGGGGTCATGGTTAGGAAGGGGGTCTGGAAAATGTCTAATGTTATGAGAATGCAGCAGCCATACTGTACATTTCTCCACCCACAAACCACATATATTTATCATGTAAATGACGAGACAAAGTATTGTTTGTTGGGATGACTTATCTAGTGATTTTGCCTGCTCAAGCACAATGTCTAGTCACCATTAAATTATTTTCTAATAGTATATTGCCTTTTTTCAGTCATACCACAAAGAGCACATCAAGCTTTACTGGTGGATCTTTAAAAATGTACAGAAAAAACAACAAAGCCAAAGGTATTCCAATTGTTAAGATTAACTGGGGATGTACGGATGGATGATATTGAGGCTGTTCCTCAAAGAATGAGATTTTCCTATGTTTTTGAAAATTTCAACATTTTCAACAACCCTGAATGTGTAAAAATTACAAGACAAGTCAGGACTAAGAAGCGATTTGGGTTATTATACTGTATTAACTGTATACATGTGTATAACTAACCTTAATCTAAAAATTTTATTGTCAGATTTTTTTAAAATTCTTTACATGTATTTCTAATCTTTTGATATTTTTAACAAAATGCATTTTAAAATTTTCAAATTTTTTTCAATTTTTTGTTTACCTACCTCCCCACACCTGAAATGTTGACTAGGAACAAAAAGAAAACAAAAAACAGCTCAATTGTGTAGCAAAATTTTACAAATACATGTATATTCCCCTACCTACCTACCAACTGAGAAAACTGGGTCTGGAGAGCACAAACAACCAACATATTTAATATTAATAAAAATATTTATCTGCTTTTAAGCGTTACACATGCATATTATATTAAATACTGTTAATATAATTAATATTATTTATAATATCACTTTTGAACTTCATTGCATTTGTAGTTACTGAAAAACCTAGTTCAAAGCTTGCCCGGGGATTCGTCTATTAATTCCTTAGAAAGCAATGTGGAGAAAGTAACAGATTTACTTCCGGATTACATCTATTCAAAGGGAATGGTAAAAATCCCAAGATCAGCCATCAAAACAAAAGGTTTCATTGATGATTATTTCTCATATATTTATTAATTAAATGTCACATTTTGAATAAAGGTCAAAGTTACATAACCATCACAAAATTTGCAGTTTAACATATGTTGCTACTGTTATAAAGTTTCTCTGTTCTTGTTCACGAGGAAAAGTAGTGAAAAGGATTTTACCATATATGATTTTGTTATTATCAATCGGGAAAATATTTACTAAATTAATTACATGTTGCAGCCTTAATCAGTAATTGTGTGAAATATTTAACAAAATTTTCCTTAAAGCTGGGTAAGCTTTGTCGGAAGCACTTTTTAATAAAGGCAATTTCACAACAGGTTTTTTTTAGCCTTGATTTATGGCCGAAATTGGGCCCCATTCCCAATGGTAAAAACATTTTACAATCTGTTATATATATAAACTTATAAATCTTCAGGCATTTAGTATGGTAAGCATATTTTTTAATTAATATAATGGTGATGGGTTTACATATGCAAGAAGTCTTTAATCTATTTTGTTGATATACCTACTTATCCTGCATGTCTAAATAATTACTTACAAAACTGTGTAGATGTGTTATAATATTCATATTTACTCTTGGGTTTTAAGGGGTAATCTTTTTTGCTCACCTGGCAGAATACAATATATGAGCATGGTGCAGCACCTAGTTTTCACAAAATTTCTGTGACTCTTGTTTTTGAATTTGCTTTTATTGTTATATCTCAACTGATATCGAGTTAACGAGATCGTGTTTCATTTTTTTACTTTCTTTACAATGCATTTCAAACTGAAGTCGTCTAAAAGTAAAGTCATGACCTATATTTTGACACCAGAAGTTCTCTGGGATTGCTATATAGGACCTCGTGTTTAATTAATTCGACCTGCTTTGTTCATTGTATATTTTGCATTCAACTGGTCTTAACACATTTTATTGTTAGTATTGTAAGACAACACTTCATTTTCTATATACATCTCGTCTTTCTGGTTCCTTTCTCTTGATGCATTTTCAGATTCAATTTTGGTATCTTATACATTTTATGTTGTAAGGATAGAATACCAGGGACTTTGGAATGGGTTTTCAAATCCTACTGATCAGAGAACGGTCCTAAACCTTGAGAATATTAAATGGAGCATGTTCCTAAAAAAAAAAAACTGGTCATATGCATGTGCAGGTTCCATGCTATGTTTAAATTATATATAGTCTTTTACAAGACTAATTTTAATTTTAATTTTTGGCAAAACCATATTTCAAGGTAGTCCATTGACTCCGTTAAAATTGTCATCATATATAATTAACCTTTTTTCAAACTTGTGCAGTACATAGTTTTGGTCTGACAGTAGAATGTATGTTTTCTTTGATTAAACAACAACATATGATTAACAAAATTATTTACTATAGTAATGAAATTAATTTAAGTTATTGCATAGTGAATTATGTGTGCAGTGCAGATTATTCAACTCTTTCATACTTCCATAAAATGAAATTTATAATGAAATATCCAACAACAAATCAACAATTTAAACAACAATATAGCCATAGCAAGTAGCATTGCCATGGCGTAGGAACTCAAACCTCTGTGCATCGTTCATATTAAGATGACGTCACCGAGAGACAATCCGTTCATGCAAACGTAACAGAAAAGATCTGACCAATCAAAATATTTGAAACATAAAAGAATTGAATTATATGTTTAAACCTGAACACTATGAAATGATTGATTAATACATTGTAGTCAAATCTTTTTAATTTACAGATCAAAAGATACTTTTAGCATTTACACATTTGCCTGTTATAATGAATGTTAAATCTGGAGTAGACAATAACAGCAACGCTGGAAAACTATAGGCTTAACAAACCCTAGTGCACATAGTCAAGGTTAGAATGACATTTTGTATATTTGCTTTTTTTTCTAATAATTTTGAATGACTGTGTAACTTGTAAAAAACAATTCAACAGTTTAATCACCAAATCTGAAATACAAGACAGTTATTTTCTAATTATGAATAGTAACAAGTCATACATCTGTTAAAATTTCTCTGGAGCAATACATATAAGTTTTACTTTTTAGCTGCGTCAATATTAAAGTTATGTGTCAAGGTTTATATTCAAGTCATTTTTCGGGAGACAACATTTTATGAATTTTCTTTTCATGGTAGCTAAGTGGTTAGATTGCTTGCTTTGTATTTGGTAGGTTGGGCTTCGAACCCAGGAGACCCTAAAATGGATGCTCTGTGTGAGGCTCAAGAATCCTCTTTGGAAAACTGTTCTGAGCACACTGCAAAAATAAAAGTATTGATTGTACATTTATTAAATTTGCTAATAGTGAATAATGCAGGTTGAGAAGTAGACAAGGATACATGTTATTTGTACATGTACTTGCTTAATTTGGTGTTTGTATGGTAAATATGATATATACTAGTGATGGCAGTGATTAATTGATTAATCGGTCAAACAACCGATTATCGATTTTGATTACAAAAATCGATTAATCATTCCCCCCTTTTTTAAAAAAAAAAATAAATAAAAATCACCAATCTCGAATTTTCGGGTAAGTCGAACAACAAATTTGGTCTCTGGAATAATTTACTAAGGTAAATTGTGTTCGTTTACTCAAACATTTTTTTTTTGGTCGAATGAATGTGATAAGATACAAGGCGTTAAAATAAACCCTGTAGGTGGGGCGGCACATGTACTTAATCAATGCAATTCTTATGAAACCCAACCGACCCCATGGTTTCATTAATCTGCTAATTAGTACCCCTTGCATAGAAAAACCAACAAACTGTGAGAGTCACAGGTGTTTGAATTACTACCAAGCGAACTTAAAAGTTAATTATTTGATGTGAATGAGTACTCAAACAACCGAAGCTTGGGGTAATTACCATACCCAATAAAAAAAAACACTGGCATCAAATTGTGCACGACCTATACCCATGCAGTAACCATCATTGGCGTATTTCAAATGAACTGCCGACTGAAACATGGTAAAATGTCAGTTATGTGTTAAAAGTTTTCTGTCCCAGTTTTTGAATTTCCGATTAATCGTTCAAACGTCAGGCCGATTAATCAAATTTTACTTTCAACCGATTTTGCCATCACTAATATATACATATTCATTTAAAGGGGTGGGTATTGGGAAGAAAATCATTTTGCAATATATTGCAAAGCTACATAAGCCTTGAAAATAATGTGTATTTCTGACATAACAATGTTGTATTTACATTTGGTCCGTTTATTCTGCACTAGTTCGCTTGAGAGGCATCGTCTGCCATTCTGTTACTATATACAGGGAAGTGTAATCTACATCTTGGATGCGCTTTATTGAATATTCTGAGTCAAAATTTCTGACAAACGCAAAAATATAAAGATAATATGTAAACAAAGCGATGATCATGAACAAAGTACAAAGCTACAAGTGATTTTTTAAAAATTCTGCTGTAGGTGTTTAACATTTAGATGTCAGAGCAAGGAATAATACGTGCCTATTTGCAGCATGGTGCTTCAGAAAACTATAATAACAGCCAAGTCTGTCTAATGCATACTTTAGAAATAACTTTAAATTTGTTGTGGCTTCCTGGGTATAAACAAGATTTTGGAAGTGACAATGCTATCATGAATTGCGAATTGCCACTTCCAAAATCTTGTTTATACCCAGTAAACCACAACAAATTGAAAGTTATTTCTTATGTTTACAATATTAATCTTTAGAATATGCAAAAGGTCAATCATTTTAGTATTGCAAAATACTGGTTTTCATTTCTCATCCGCTGGTTTTGTCAGTGAACGGAACAGCGCCATTCATTCCTTCAGAACGTTTAGCTCCACCTTCTTTGACGTCATAGATAACGCAAACCAAATCAAAACAAAGACGACGTTTTCTATAATGTCATTTTTCGTCATGGACTAGAGGTTGACAGGTCACGCTAGTTTACTGAAATGTAAACATTATTCTTGTCAATAAGTTTATGTAAGAAAATTTCAGCAATTATAAATATAAAACAATAACACATATTCATGCATGCATACATTAAATCATAATTACAGTAGATATTTATCTTGATTAATAAATTTGTTCTTGGTTATACAACTCAGGTGATGAATTGATAAAAGCTGTATGAAAAAGTGTTTAAATGAAAGTATTCTTACTTTTGTTGTAGACTGATGAGACATGGGAGCAGGTTGCTGTTCAGCATAAAAACCTTAATTGGCCATGGATATTATACAACCGATTAGGGAAACAAGTATCAATTCTTGTAATGTTGAAAGACAAGTTCATCTGTAAATCCAAAACTGCAGCAGAGGCAGTATTATTGACCATGGGCATTTTCTACTGTGCCATTGTGCCCTATCCTGCAATTTTGAATGGGGCATTGCTGTTTATTCAAGACGAAATCTTGATGGATGGGGTGCACCTGAAGGACCGTTCAACACTCCAAAAGTGTTGTTGAGAATACAGAAAGCATTTGGACAATGTCAAGAACACTAAATTTGAAGAACTTTTCTAAATATGAACAATTCAAGTATATTAAAAGCTTAATAAATCTTTTGCGTTTAAATACTCTTCAATATTTTATTTTCTATATATGGCATCACTTCACAAAACACATCTGAACTAGATTCAGAATTATTATTTATATATTTTGAACAAGTCCAATCCCTAAAGAGACATTCTTATTAATTCTGAAGTAATGTTATAGGTTCACCGTCTTGAAGTTTCTCCATTGCTGTGACAAGTACATCTGATGAGATCTTAGTAGTGACTGCATTTTTAAGGCATACTTTGTTATATACTCTGTAGCTGAATCGCCCACATCAGAATAAAATTCTAGATTGAAATCCACTGCATTTCCATTTGTCTCTTTATCAACGGATGCATGCATTACAGGTGGTTTTCTGAGAAAATCAGGCACAACCGCTTTATCATCAGCATTAATTGGATCGAGGACTATTCTCCTGTTCTACTGTATGAACTCCAATGCAATTATGGTCATACATTAAGATGTTGGGAGTCTTACATGCAGTTATCATGTACATTGTCATCAATAATTTAGTTGTGGTTAACAGAACATCTGTGCATATTCTAGTTCTTTTTAACCTGCTTTCTATGCCAAATTTTGATAACAAAATAACCAATTAATGAGCTTGATCACCAAAAAGTCGGGTTATGTACCCTTTTTCACATCAGATTTGGTTTCCAACGGATAACGATTAGATGAATATCTCCAGTTCTTATACTCACGACTAATATAGTTGGGGGCAACGTTTTATTTTTATTTTTTCATTTATAGTTAATTTTGAGTAATTCTTTTACTTTCAATTACTTACCTTTTTTTCACTTACAATTACACAATTTGTAGTAAAAATTTTACTTGTTATTCCTTATATTTAGTAAAAGTTTTACCTGTAATAACTTAATGTGTAGTAAAACATTTACTTCCAATTACTTGATGAAAAGTTATTGCCAAGTAAACATTTTTCTACAAATTTAGTACTTCATATTAAATTTTTTACTAAGAATTAAGTAATTAGAAGTAAATGGTTTAGTACACCTTAAGCCCGGTACACACATTGAGATTTGTATTATAAGATTAATCATATAAGATTTTTGTAACATAAGATTCTACGTACACACTCTTATGACTTATCTTATCAAACTGTAAACAATAATTTACTTTTCCATGTGCTTTCTTCCCGCCAAAATGGTGCTTACTGCAGAAGATGAAATACTTTTTCCTCTTTGTACAATTCTAATTTACACAATAATGAGGCGGTTTCGAAAACGTGAGGTAGATAGAAGAATTTGGGTAAGACCATGGATTAGGAGAAGAAATGCATTGGGTGCTCACCATGCATTGTTATCAGAAATGAGAAATGAAGATCAAACAAGTTTCAAAAACTTTGTAAGAATGGATCCTGAAGCATTTGATGAGCTACTGGAGCTGGTAACCCCTCTGATAAAAAGAAGAGACACTTGGTTGCGTGATGCCATTCCTGCTGCTGAACGTTTATCACTGACACTACGCTTTTTAGCTACAGGTAATAGAAAAAGGATAGCCTTTAAAAAAATCATACAGTGCTCTCTGATTACACGACACATGACATTTAGGATGAAGAACAGCAATAATAGTCGTGCTCCCTTGCTTTGCTTTATAGTTGTTTCCCTCCATTTTGTAATTTTGTCTCATGTACATTTATCTAATAGCCATTTATTATTCAATATGAAATTATCAATAAAGTTGCTTTTTTTTTTGCTGAAATAAATGTAATATGATGAAAGCGTTGGAGATGCAATGATTTTAACTCGTAATAATGAAATACGTTTTATTCTAGAAAAGAGTGTTTAAATTCTCCCTCACTGTGTTCATCCGAAGTTAAATAATTCTGGCTAAAAAAGAGACAAATCAGGATATATGATTGGTTGCTAGCAGTAACTTCATATTTTTTTTTGTGCGATACAATATTTTATTACAAAATTACAAAAAGTATGTGCACAAATCATGTTACTACTTCAATAACAAAATGTTCATTCATAATTCACAAGTACTGGTATATACACATTCAAATAAAAAAATATCAAAAATAAACTTTGCAGAAAACTGACAAAGTGACGACACGGAACGTAGTTATTGGGAGTACCTTTGACCTTTCCTTATATACTCAAAGATATACCCCACCCAAAATACACCAAAACTTAACCCGTGCACGATCCACCCGTATATAAGTAGTACTAATGGAAACAGGTTTGAAAGTACCAAATTTAAATAAATGGATATAAATAGACAGGGAAACCCTTATTTCAAATGAAAAGAAATACATTTTATTTGTACCCATGTTTTTACAAAATGATATTATGTTTATTTACAGGTGAAAGCTATGAATCTCTTGCATACTTATACAGGATACCTAAGCAGACTTTGTCGTATATTATACCAGAAACATGCGATGCTATATACAAGGTTTTAAAGGACACATACATGAAGGTAAGTTAAGTGTAACTTATTAAAAGTCCAAGTTCCTTTTACAAACATTTTTAGTATCCATCCATAAATGTGGACATTTGAAACAGTGGATTCCCATATGTTTGATTTTCATGACTTTGAAAATTTCCCCTTGTATTCTGTGATTGTCCGGATGTTGCTGGAGGTATCTGATGTCCGGAGGTTGCTGGAGGTATCTGATGTCCAGATGTTGCTGGAGGTATCTGTTGTCCAGATGTTGCTGGAATTATCTGATATCCGGATGCTGCTGGAGGTATCTGGTACTGGGCTTCAAATATCAAGGTTTGAATTCGTAGCTTCAGTGCAGCCTTTGCTCTTCCATCACTGATTTTATTCATTTCATTTGCAATGTGTTTAGCAAAAATCAGATCCTCATTTTCTGCTAGTGGTACTGTAGTAGGCTGTGGGGCTGGGGGTGCTTTAGCTCGCTCCTGTATTGAAGATAATACTTAAACAGTTTTCTCCATAAGCTGTACCTCGGCTGCCTTAGTGTTCAGTTTTCTTTTTTTCAAAGATGTGGGTTGCTGACTAGTAAGTGTTGTACTTACAGTACCACTATCTTGGGAGCCATCACTGTCTTCACTGTCATTTTCATTGATTGACTGATCCTGTAAAAATAAAGATATAATATAAAGAATAATGATATGTGTATAAATAATTTTGCAGGTTCCAGCAACGACAGATGAATGGGAAAATATTGCCAAAGAATTTGAAGACCGGTGGAATTTCCCAAACTGTATAGGTGCAATTGATGGAAAGCATATTACCATCCGATGTCCAGTTGCAAGTGGTTCAAAATTTTTTAACTATAAGGGATATTTCAGTATTGTCCTACTTGCCATCGTTGATGCTGATTATAAGTTTACATATGTAGATGTTGGCTGTAATGGCCGTGTTAGTGATGGTGGGATATTTGCACAAACGGCTATACATGATTCTTTGGAAAATTCCAAGCTGTCAATACCAACACCCAAACCTTTGCCAGGAAGAGAAGATGCTGTACCTTATGTCATTGTCGGTGACGAAGCATTTCCTTTGAAATCTTACCTAATGAAACCCTACCCATCTAGGCAACTGGATTGCTCAAAGCGAATTTTTAACTACCGATTGTCACATGCATTTGGCATTTTGTCTAGTAGGTTTGGGATATTTCGGAAACCAATAGCATTAGAAGCAGATAAAGTTGAAAAAGTAGTTCTGGCACCATGTTCACTTCATAATTTCCTCCGTACCAAGTCAACAAGGACATACATGCCGTTTGGAAGTATTGATCGCGAAGATGAAGACAGTGTCACAATCATTGAAGGCGAATGGAGGTCTAACCATGTACCAAATCAAAACTTTCTTAGTTTGTCAAACCAAGGAGGACATAGATCAGCAACTGATATTCGAGATATTAGATCAGAATTTTGTGATTATTTTAACACTAATGGTGCAGTTCCATGGCAATGGCATATGATTTAATAGATTTAAACTGAACTTACCAAATTACTTGTTGATGCTCTAGGGATAACATGATCCTTTAAAAAAGCGTCTAATGTTTCAAAATATGGCCACTTTGATCTGTATATGTCTGATGCACCGGACCCACTCTTTGCAGAATCTCGAATTTTCTTTAATTCTCTGCAATAGTAGCATCTCAGATTTTGCAGTTTTTCTTTGATCTGTGCTTCTGAAAAAATATCCATACATATTATAATGAAACTTGGTACTATAATGAATTAAAGTGATAAAATATCAATATACAGCAGTTTCTTTCTGAAATTATGTATAAAGTGAAAAGTGTTTCATTCTGTCATAAATATACTATTTGAAAATAATTCATTGTTAAAATCTTCATTTCAACAACAAACTTTTAAAAAATGAGAATATGCCGACTTTGAACAGTTATATAAACTAATATAATAAATTGCAATATTATTATCGTGAAGATCACAATTAAAATTTTAAGTGTCTAATTATCACCCCCCCCCTTTTTCAAACAAAGAGTTTAACATACCTGAAAATTCTTTTCCAGTTGCATTAGTGAGTCCCAATTTTACCCTCTGGGTGGCTGCTGATCTTGCCTCCTTTTTATGATAGTTTGGAGATGAAACATTCCATAAATCTTCTTCGGATTCCCATAATTCAATTAGCTTTTCCAAGTCTTTGTTTGAGAATGCAGCCATTTTCATCAAAACATCCCTTATCAAACCATGTGCAAGCCATGTGGTCTTGTTTTGATGCTGAGACTGACATTTGACCTAGAGAAATTCTCTAATCTCATTGGTTAACCCCAGGAGGTCAGCTAAGATTTGTAATAAGATTTAGAGCAGTGCTCTATCCTTATTACAATCTTATATGATTTTAAAAATCTTATATTACCGTGTAATAAGCATGTACACACAGTAAGATTAATCTTATATTACAAATCTTATAAGATTAATCTTGATGTGCGTACCGGGCTTTAAATAATTACAAGTAAAAGGTTTTACTTAAAATTAAGTAAAAATAAATAAAAGATTTACTTGCATTACTTAAAGTTAAGTAATAATTTTACTTTAAATTCATTTCACTTTAAGTAATTACTTTTCTTCCAATTACTTAAAATGTGGTTTACTTAAATTTCTTGTAAATACTTGTCATTACTAGTAATTACTAATCCTTTTGACAAACTTTTTTACTTATTTATTTACTTGTTTCAAGTAAAAGTAATACTTAATTCAAGTAAATGTTAGAAATATTTTTTTTTGAAATGGGGTAATGGAATGTCAGATTTGTTAGGGTTATTTTCTATTAAATTGAGATCTTTTTGCCTTAATTGGTTATTAGTATAAAAAATCTATCTCCCCTTAACGAAGTAGCTTCCTTGGCCTCTTCTTCTTTTTCTTCGTCTTCTTCTTCTCTGCTCTTCTATTTTTCTTCTTCTTAATTTTTCTTCTTCTTCTTATTCTTAGGAATTGCTTAATGAAACATATAAGGTTAATGTGGACATTAAAGTATATGATAATTCCTTTCTCCTTCTTCTTACTATAATATGTATTATAATTATTTTTAGAATGGCAAAATCAAAATCACAGCGGATGAAGGAATACCGAGAAAGAAAGAAAGCCCTGCTTGGCAATAAATGGTTACAGTTTGAACGTAACAGGGTTAAAGGTTACTACGTTCCTATAAATGAACTGGATGAACCAACTAAAGAAAAGAAAAGAATGTTAAATAAAATACGACAAGCAAGGTTTAGAGATAAGAAAAAGACAAAACAATCGAGCAGATAGAGATACCAAAGATGGTCCAGTGTCATCAACTAGTGACGATACAGTGACAACCAGCGGCAATACCCCGCTAACTGTGAAATTTCCGTTCAAACTCAAAAAGTCAAAATCATCTTGTGGTAAAAAGAGGGTGTCAAGAGCATTAGCAAGGTCATACAGGAAAAATGAAATGCTAAGCAGACAAAATAATGAACTTCGACGAAACCTTAAAACTGCAGAGAGAAAACTCCAACGCTCAAAATCAAGTAAAAATCCAAACACACCTAGAAGTAAGGCGGATAAAGTAATTAGAAGTAGTTATCGGCGAAAATAAATACGGTATTGTTTGCAGTGTGTAGGACAAAAGGGGTGGTTCGCACCTGGCGTGCACGCACGTGTGTGTTAATTAAATGAGTTTGAAACAGAGGGGGGGTATCACCTGGCGGGTTTGCACGTGTATGTAAGACAATGGGGTTGTGGGGAAAGCATATGGTAGATGACCAATCTAATTATCTAAGATAATGTAAGGGTATTTTATGAAAGCATCTGCATGATGATATTTCATTAACTTATACAATGTAAGGGTATTTCTGAAAAGGTTAGGTATTGAATGAAGTTAATGAAATATTATCATGCAGATGTCATAATGACCCTATGTTACTGATTGAAAAAATCCAGAATCAATGGTTTGGTTCAAAATGAATTGAGATCAAAGTGTCCCGATACATAAGTTAACTTCTGGAAAGCAACTGTATGTAAATGAGGTTCGAACCCCTGATTAGATGAAAGCTAATAATTAATGCATGTGTAGAGGTTGGTAATTCTGTATGAATTATAAGGAAGCTAATGTCCTAAACACTTGTCAATCTTTACAGAGCACAGCCTACGTTTCTGAAACTGTCGAATTGTTGCGAGATCGATTTGATTCTAAAAAATACCTAAAAATCATTGGTTGGTCTAGATCATATTTAAACCGAATGTTTTAACAAATTTCTGTCTTCTGAAAGATATTACAAGTGTTTGAGACTAGCTACTAATTTTTTTGATGAACTTTCGTACTTTCGTTGAACAAATAATTCAAAAAGAAAACATGGACAATCTTGGTAAGTAAATGTTTTATTAATTAACATCATGTGCTTATTTTATTCTAATTTTTTAATAAAAACAACAAAACACCGTTTTCTTGTACAATAGATATATTATAATATAATGTTTATATGAATAAGTTTTTATAAAAAACGTAAAAACGTTAACATCATGGTTAATAAATTAAAATATTTCTTATATTGTGATAAAAACAACATTGTATAATGTGATAATAAATATACATTTCGTATTGTTTACTTGGAGAATATTAAAAAACAAATTATAGTGATTCACTTTTTTTTTTCTTTACCAATAATTACGGTCAAACCAAATGCGATTAATATCTACTTGACAGGAGCGACAAAAATGAAAGGTTTCAAATATCAACTCCATGTCGGTATAGCCATCATTTATCATTTCTATTATATGTTTAGTTACATGGAAAGGGGAACTATAAAGTCGCATATAAATACATTCGTGAATAAATTTAAAGACGGAAATGTAATTGAATAAATGTAAATCAAATTTTTTCTTATATATAATAATCTTAGCTACACGTAATATAAAGTATATTTGATACCTGATTAATATTTCATTAACTATAGTATTTGACATTTCTTTTAAACTTAAACATTCCGGGGTTAAAAAAGATATAATTTCATCACTGTCACTGGTACTGTTACTACTAAAACTTGATACACGATTTCTATCCTGTCTTTCCCAGTTTATACGTCGTTCATCTTCTATGTGACAATCATGGTCCGTTAATGGAAAAACAGCTAAATCTTCTTTACACTCTTCGGGAATAAAATCGAAATCGTCATAATTATAAAAAAAATCCAAAGCATCTGTAAAAATGAAAAAGAAAAAAACTAATCACTGTCATCTAAATAATGAGATCTTTGAACATATTTTTTTTAACATCCTGCGGTAATGTAATTTCGCCACTTCTCTTCCACGCTATACATTGGGTTATTTCGATATAGTTTGGTATGTACCATTTTTTATTATATATAGAGTATTTTATAATGTCATGCAAGTTATCCACGTCGTTTATTGGCAGGTTCACTGTGTCACATTTTAAACACATTTCTGTGGAAATGTCTTTCTTACAATCACCACAGGTAGCAAACGCCTTGATGCATGTTCTTCTCTCTGCGAATATTTGAGATAAGAGAAATATGAGAAATAATATAAGATAATATTTTAGAAATTGTATGAAATTGTAAAAACCTTATATATATATATATATATATATATACTTTCTCCCTAAAATGAAACAAGAGGTTAAAATCTCTTACCTTTAATGGCTGCAAATACGTTGGATGCCATTATGGTATAATAAAATAATACAAAAAATGAACAAGATAAAGTAATCCAACAAATTGGTCAATCTAGGATGCAACTAAAAAGTGCGGGAAAGAATGTCGATGTTTTGCATGTATATATACATATGGAAAATTTAAATATCAATAAACACAAAATATCTGAAAAAAATAAAAAATAATGATTGACATATTTATATATAATAGACGCTAAAAGTTTGGTTCACACCTGTATTAAAATTTAATTTTTGAAACTTAATCTTTACACCATTACTCTAACTCTCTTACATAAATGTATTATTATTTATCGGTGAAAGATATTCCTTAGTTATCATTGAAAGATATATTGGTAAAAGGTAACTCCCAACGAATCGTCTTTAACACTCTGATATTGTCTGTAGTTAACACCGCCCATCATACTCATCTGATATATTTATAAGTATATAGTTATATCACAAAATAGATATCATGGAAAGACAACGACCAGCAATAACCGTAGTAATCTCTGAACCCCCAAGCTTTACGCTTTTTGCAATTAATTTACCTAAATGTCAGCAATGTAATAAAACATTGCCTGACATGATACAAAAATTTGTCCCCCAACCAGCAATTGTGGGTCTTCGATATGTTCCCATTCGGGAAGCAATGATTTGTTATTGTTATCCTACTATAGGGGACTATGTACGGTTTTTGCTGAATTAAAGTCTTCTATTGAATATTAAAAATTTCAGGACCATCTTTCATGGTCCGCCTAAGCAATTTAAAATTAGTAACCCACGCCTGTTATATAGCTATGAGAGATAACGTGTGTGTGTGTGTGTGTGTGTGTGTGTATTTACTCACCAATTAACATGATGTTTCTCTATAATTACTGTTGATTACACTCATTTCATTTACATCCTGATACACAAGCCTATTTCTTGAAAACTTCTTCACTATAATAACACAAATTAAACACAGAATCCCCACAAATAAAGTTGATATTGTCCCAATCAAGGTAAGAAATACTGTAATAAAATAAAATCATTATGAGTAAGATTCATAAACATTATCGTAATCTTCATTGTTTTCTTGTTCAAATTCAAATGAATCATCATAATTTTGCGTAACCTCTACTTGGGGATGTAATAATCGCATGGGTATTAAATAACCGTCTCTACCCTGACACAAACAGTTGGGTTGTTTTTTAATTCTTTTATATTTATATTTCAAACAAAAATGTAATATTATAATATAAATAAGTAAAAACATATTGAAGCATAATGAAATTATCAAAGTATTACTTTTAAACTCACAAGTGTTTGAAGACTCAGCTACTGTGTTCGTACCATTCACGAAATTCTCATCCTTGGTTAATGTTAGATTGTCCGATGCAGTAGCTAAAACTGTAGTTTCAGTCTGTATTTTACTAATTGTTTTAACCTCTGTAGGTAAAAATGTAGTGTTTGTGTTTTTTTCTTTTTTATTGTCTTCTGTAGTGTCGCTAACTGTGTGAATATCCGAAGTAAAAAAAATTGTTTTAGTACTAGTTGTTGTTGTTGTTGTTGTTGTATATTGCTTACTTTGTCCTCTATCCGTTATAATTTTTGTAGCGAATGTAGAATTTGTTGTTGTTATAAAACATCGTTCCTTATTAACTACAATATTTGGAAATTGTGCCCAATTCTGACATTTCAATTCTTTTCCAAAAACGTATTTTAAGTTACGGAAACTCTATTTGAGTGAGATGTACATATGTTAGAGGCATTTTCGTATAGAAACTATCTACATTTTTATAGATTTTTCCATTCCCTTTCAAACAATTATAAAATCTTTCGTTACATGATAAAAAAGTTATTTGTAGATTTATATCTTCACATGCATTGGTAATATCTGTGCAATGAAAATCACATAGAATTACAGGAAAAAACATAAAAACAATTAAAGCATATATCCTTGTTGTCTGCAAATATTCAATTCAAGCTTATTAGTTTTACTGTTTGATATTTGTTGTGTAACTGATTTATACCTTATATACGTAATATTATTCAACGTGTGTTTTTAAGTATATATTTTGTGATATATCACTTTAATCAATTACAGATATCGGATCCCAGGTGATGAATACACAAAACATGGTACTGGATAGCCAAGAATTAACGGATCTTTTGAATTTTAGCCAAAATGGTTCCGTTAATTTCAATTTTTTGAGTCAAGACATTGGTGGAAGTCCGACCCATACCCCCTCAAAGGTAATTTATATACTTTTATTTAATTATGTTTATCCTGACATATTTTAAATATCTAGGGAATTTATGATAAATATCTATAAATCTTTTAATAGAATATCAATCCAACAAGAAAAAGATCTGGACTGTTTGAGAGTATCCTACCCAACGACTATGATAGTGGGGACGAATTTCAGACTGGTGGTAATGTTAAACGTCGAAAAAAATCTAAAGTCCAGAAGGAAAAGAGAAAAAATCCCAGAACACTTCCCAAGAAATCGAAAGAGAATACAACTAACACCGTAAGAAATCCCAAGAAAAAAGAAGAGAAGATTAAAGATAATAACTTAGAAAATGAATATGTATTAGATTTAAAAGATAAGATGTTTAGTCCTAAATTAAATGCTTTCATGATACTTTATGTTGTAAAATTAACCAATGTATGGCTTAACAGAAATATAAAATCACATTTTCATGCTTTGAAACGTGTGATTGATAATGTATTAATTAACATATCCGTTAATTCTGATCCCTATGAGGATGTTATCCAAATATCTATAAATCAGATAGGTTTTAAGAATCCTTTATTTTTGAAATTTAGAAAAATTGGTGAACTCAAATCGAGTTATGTTGTTGAACAGTTAAAGAAAACATTAATGAGTACACCAGATGTATCATTTAATGATACATTTGAAATAACAATAAGGCTTTCACAAAGAAGTGAATCTGACTTATCATTGCCATCAGATAACGATGAAAATTCAGATTTAGATGGCGATGATAATTCTGACCAACAAAACCAAAATGATGATAACGTTGATAATTCCCAACACATATCAGATAACAATAATGACAACAATATGTCTCTGAATGAAGAATTTGAAACAAATATGTCTGATATGACCCTTGATAGTCAAAATTTTATTCTTAAAGAAAAGAAACGTATTTTGCGAAGAAAATTTAATGTAGAAGAAATTATGTATGAAATAAAGTTAAAAGATACATTATTAAACAAAAAATGGTCAGAACATATGATCACATTACACAGTATTTTTGATATGTGTTTAGAACATGCTACAAAAGGTTTAAATTCAAATGAAGATTTAATCCGAGTTTTCATTAATCAAGAAGGTTTAGAAACTCCTATAAACATACCGTTGCGTCCAATACAATTAATGACAGCTGACGAAATTTTATTAGAAATAGAAAAAGTACTACAAAGTAATAAAAATTTAATCTTTGATAGAACATTTTACATTCATATAGCAACTATTGAATTGCCAAAGGGTTCTGGTTTATCAGAAAAAGTGAGACATAGAGTTGGTCCCTGGGCTGATAGTAAAAAAAAACATTGTATTATTGAAATAAAAAGAGATGCAAGTCATTTATGTTTCGCCCGTAGTCTTGTTGTCGGTTTAGCGTATTTGAACAAAACGAAAAAAGAACAAATAAAAATAAAAGCGAAAGAAAGATATCAAATTCAAAAAGCAACCGATTTGTTACACGATGTGGGATTTAACCCTGATAGACCTGTCAATTTAAACGACATTCCTCTATTTGAAAATCATTTAAATATACAGATAAAAATTGTCAGCGCGAATGCTTTTAACAAAATTGTTTACAAAGGTAACAGTAAACATAAAATGTTGTATTTATATTTAATAGATAATCATTATAATTTGATTGTACCTGGGAAACTTCATGCCTTTTTTTCGAAATCATATTACTGTTATGGATGTGATACGCCATATCAAGACAAATATAGTCATAGATGTGAAATGACCTGTAAAGTATGTCAGAGATCTAAAAGTGTATGTGTAGATAATGTATTTATTGAGTGTAATGATTGTAAACGGACCGTAAGAAATAATGATTGTTATACGTTTCACAGGGTAAAACCTTATGATAGAGTACACAAGAAATGGTGTAAAAGTATTTGTGAACGATTTAAATTATGTACATTATGTAAAAAAGTGATAAATTGTTCAAAGAGAGAATTTTCCAAACATGTGTGTAATGAAGTATATTGTACGTATTGTTCTACTTATTATACTGGTAACCACATTTGTTTTTTAAAGAAAGGAAATTTACCTAAACATTCAGATAAATATATATTTTTTGATTTTGAAACGGTACAAGAATCGGGTACTCATGAAGTTAATTTGGCTATTGCTCAAAAAATATGTACTGAATGTGAAAAAGATTTTGATATTAATAACGATTGTTCTCTACATACACGTCAAATTATTTTTAAGGGGTACAATTGTTTCAGTGATTTTTGTGAATGGTTATTCAGTAAAGAAAACAAAGGGTATACAGTTGTAGCTCATAATGGTTCAGGTTTCGATTTTACATTTATCTTGAATTATTTAGTATCTAACTCTATTTTACCTAAGGTTATTTATAATGGTGGAAAAATTTTTGAGATTTTTGTATCTAAATTTCAAATGAAATTTATTTGTTCTTACAATCACATTAGTACTCCCTTACGCAAGTTTAGTGATATGTTTGAAATAACTGAAGCACACAAAGGTTTCTTTCCTCATTTATTCAATACCTGGACAAATCAAAATTATATAGGTGATATACCAGATCAAAAGTATTATGATCCCGATTCTATGTCCGAAAGTGTACGTAATGAATTTTTGGAATGGTATGAAAAACAAAAACTTAATCACAAAGTATACAATCATGAAAATGAGCTTATTGCTTATTGTGTTTCTGATGTGTCATTATTAAGATTAGGAATGTTGAAATATAGAAATTTAATAATGGAAATTACAAAACATGGAAATAATGAATGTATTGATCCCTTGAAATTTTGTACAGTGGCTTCAACATGTATGGCTATTTATAAACATTTGTTTTTAAAGCCTAATACTATACCATTAGTACCAAATGATGGAATGATTTGTAAAGATCAATATTCTAAGATTTCACTTTGTTGGTTAGATTATTTGATGTTCAAAGATCCAAATCTTAAAATACAACATGCCGGTAATGGTTCTGAGTATAGATATAAAAATTACAGGTTTGATGGTTATGTTCCACCTAATGTAGAAAACGAACATAAAGGTACCGTTTTTGAATTTTTAGGTTGTAAATTTCATGCACATCCCGAATGTGTAAATACTAAAAACAAGTTATATTTAAAAGATATTTATACTAAAACTATTGAGAGACAAAAGGAATTAGAAAATGATGGTTTTTTATATAGATCAATTTGGGAATGTGAATTCAGAGAACAAATGAAAAATGACTCGGACTTAAAAGATTTTTTCAATAATTATACACATGTTGGGAGACTTAATCCCAGAGAAGCTTTTTTTGGTGGTAGATGTCAACCTTTTTGTCTATCGTACAGTGTCAAAGAGGGGGAATCAATAGAATATAGTGATTTTGTTAGTCTATATCCAAGTATATGTCGTTATGCAGAGTACCCTGTTTCATGTGTACCCGAAATTATATTAAAAGATTTTAAAGATATTCGAGAATACATAGGTTTTGGCCTTGTAACAATTCTACCTCCAAAGAAATTATATTTTCCAGTCTTACCTATGAAACTCAATGGTAAATTACTATTTCCTTTATGTTATAAATGTGCTACCACTGAGCCAAAAAGAAACTTGTCAACATACAAATGAGCAAAGAAGTCTAACAGGTACTTGGACTACTATGGAAATTCTTAAAGCACTAGACAAAGGTTACATTATCAAAAAAATTCACGAAATTTACCATTTCCCAAAAACAACTCAGTATAATAAAGAAACAGGAGTGGGAGGTTTATTTTCTGAATATATTAATACCTTTATGAAAATCAAAGCAGAAGCCAGTGGTTTCCCTGGGAGTGTTAAAACCGAAGTAGAAAAACTGCAATATATTGAAGATTATGAACATAATGAAGGAATAAAGTTAGATCTTGCTAAAATTAAGAAAAATCCTGGTTTGAGAGCTTTAGCTAAAATGTGCTTAAATAGTTTATGGGGAAAATTTGGACAACGTTTAAATTTAACCAAAACCATTATCACTGAATCCCCAGCCAAATTTTTTGAAATTTTAACCGACAAAACACTTATAGCGAAAGATTTCAATATGATCTCTGATGATTACGTCATGCTTCATTACGAAGAGAAAAAAGAGTTTATTAATGATTTGGGGTCAACTAATATTTATTTAGCAGCCTTTACTACTTCACATGCAAGGTTGAAATTATATAATGAGTTGGATAGACTTGATCGCAATTGTTTATACTGCGATACAGATAGTGTGATTTGGGTTAAAAAACCCAACACATATCAACCAATAACCGGTGAATATTTAGGTATGCTAAAAAATGAACTTAAACCCAATGAAATAATTATAACAGGTATTTTTCCGGGTCCAAAGTCATATGCTTATGTTACATCACTTGGTACAGAAGTAATTAAATGTAAAGGTTTTACTTTAAACCATAAAAATGAAAAGTTGATAAACTTCAATAGTTTATCATACCTTGTTCATTCCTTCTGTAATGACAATAAAATTGAAGAAATTGTCACTGAAAATGAACACAGAATAACGAGAGACAAAAAGAAAATGCAAATTTATAATAAAAGGGAAGTTAAGCATCTTAAATTTGTTTATAACAAACGAGTTATATGTGAAGATTATTTCACTGTACCATACGGGTATTGAGACCCATTTTATATTATTGTTTAACAAAAACGCATCAAATCTTGTAATATCTTTCAGAAAACCACTTGTAATTAGTGTATATATATGTTTAAAGTATTTGTTTTATATCTTTATATTATGTTTATTGTATTGTAGTTAAAGAAATAAAGGCTCTAGAGAGCCAAAAGATTAAAGTGTCAGGCACCTGTGTAAACATTTAAACTTACGGGTAGTCTTTCGCTTTAGTTTCTTGGCAAATTATAAACAACAAAAGATTGACATTTAAAGTACTTTATTACAAACAACATCAATACATAAAACAGGTAAGACATAATATTCAATAACGAACCCATTTAAAAGGTTTATTTAAAAAGTCACCTGGGAATTTATCTTTTACTTTACGTTTTATCCCTAAAGTTTTCTGACCTTGTAATTGACCACCTAACATATATAACATCTTTTGACGTTCAGGATTACATATTAATTCTGTAGGGATATGCATATCTCTAAGTGCATAATAAAACAGTGTTATACCTTTAGGAGGTATATTTTCGCTTTCTTTACAAACTGCATCTTTAATTAAATTTATAATACAAGAATTTGCAACTAAAGAACCATTCACTATTAATTCACCTTTATCATTCCAGTTAAATTCTTTATTACGATTACTGTTCAAAATGTCAAGTAATTTTTTTCCTTTCTCATTTAGTTCTTCTTTGTTAAATGTGTTGTTATCACACAATCCACTTTCAGAATAATATTTTGTCTCCTCCACCTTGTCATTATTCAGGTTGTCATCATTCTCTTTCTTAGATTCAGTTTCTTCTGATTCATTCGCTACTCTCTATTTCTGTGTTTGTAATTTTATCAGGTAGTTTATTAGCCACTTGTTCTTTAAGATCATTTATCTCTCTTAACAGTTTTTCATATTTCTCTTTAGATAATACTACGTGTGCTAAAGACATTTTGTTTTGTGTTTACTCCCTCAGCATGGGTTTGACAGGTTTTAATAAAATGTCTAACACTTCAATACGTTTTAACAAAAGACGGCGTTTCTTCTCATATACCACTTTTTTATTCACTAATGTGAGTAATAATTTTTCGTAACGTCTGAGTTTCTCAATAATGTTCTTGTTCACTGGAAAATGTTCATATATAATATTATAAACTACTTCAAATATACTATTTAACTGCTGTTCCGAAGAGGTCTTAATAATAGCTATCCGTTGCCCTTTTGATGTTTGATTAAGTAATGATAGATACGCTTTGTATGTTTCTAGTCTGGAAGTCATACTGAAAATAAGTCTTTTTCTCTTTTGTTTCACCATCTATACATAAAATTTATAGCAGTTTATTTAATCTTTACTTTGGTAAATAAACTTCTGTGATTTCACCAGGAAAAATCTTTGTAGAGATTCTGAACTCTTTTTTCACAAAATGGTGACAGATTTAAAACACAGTAACTAAAACATTCATTAGTGCAACTTTCGTAAGCTGATTTGTAATATTTCATGTCACCAGGGAAAACACTGAGATCCTAATCTCAACACTTGATCTTTCATTCTAGGTGCAGGAAAACATAACTATGATATGACAATTCAATGATATGGTTCTGGTATATTTTCCTTTTGGAAATATATTTTGACTTAAAAATACACAAGTTATATTTCTATGATGTGAAAATACAGTAAATAATTCTGCCATATCTTTGTTATCTATTTCACAAAGTAAATCATCTAAAACAAGAATCATATGTTGACCACTTTCTGACCATTTCAAGATTTGCTCCTTTGATGGCATTCCTTCAACAAATATTATGTTCGGTATCGTATTTTCCATTTCTGTAAATATTGACTGATGTGCTTTATAACAATAAATTATCTGTTTTGCTGGTTGTGTAAACATTTCACTCTGGTGTTCTAATAACCGTCTTGTCCAATATGTTTTACCTCCTGATGTGGGTGAAACCACAAAAATAGTGGTTGGAGATTGAAGTTTTACTGTAAAATCCATCAGAGGATATCCATGAATTTTCCTAATGTGAGAGATTAAATTATCGTGTCTATTAAATTTCCACCGACAAGAAGTACACTTCCACTGCTTGAAATGACTGTGATGAAAAAATTTTATATGTCTTATTAAATTGTATTTTTTTTTAAACTGCTTGCAACAGTGGGTACATTGTAACATTTTTTATATCAGAAGTTATACTAAAATGTATAAAGAACAATCTAGCAGTTTTTAAATTGATATCCAAAATCTTGACTACTCCTACTAGCTCCTACTAGACAATTTCACGACGGCTCCTACTAGCTCCTACTAGACAATTTCACGGCTCCTACTTGTTTTGAAGTTAAAGTATAATTAACAAAAACAATATATACAATAATATTTATTTACACAAATACAAATTACAATTACAATACGATATTTAACATTTACAACGGTGAAAATATCTACTCACTACAGAATATACAAATGAATCATTTTTTAGAGTGTCATCTGTAAATTTATCTACTGCTTTTTTCATGGGAATATTTCTAGTATACATAAGTAAAATATATAAACAATAATAGCCACATACAAAAGTATTATCATTTTGAAGTTTAATATTATTATATAAACATTTATTTGAAAATGTCTTTATGAATGACGTTATATTAGAACCATACTCATTTGGAGACTTACCAAACGAGTCAAAAAAATAAGCGAAATTATTTCATCTACAATAAGTGTTAACCAATGTTGACCAGAAGATGAAATTGGTAAATTATTAAATATAATTGCAAAAGGTGTTCTCTTGATTTCTTTACTACTAGGTAATGTGTCTATAGCATATACACCACGAACAAGCTGTTTCAATTTAAAGTCACAGTTGATAGCACAGTGAAGTTGTAATCCATTCATATTTACATAAAACTGACAGTTCTTGTTTTATCAATTTGTACAATCTTTTCAAATTCAGCGTAAGCTATAATAGTGTATGGTGTAGTTAAAGCTGTATCAAAGGCTGCTTCCAGACGAATATTACCAGTTTTTAGTAGATTTAAATATTGTTCTTCAGGGAAAAGGTTCTCCAAATTAAAACAATATAATGCATATCCATCAGTAAATTTCTCTAAAGATATGATCAAACCAGAGTCATTGTACCACTTTCCTTGTGCATCAAATAAATTCGCATAAGCTGTAGCATATTGATTATTCGTATAATTTAACTTCAGTGGACGTCCGGGAACAGAAATACCATTAATGAATATAGCTAATTCACGTAATCCAAGATTTTCAAATCTGAAAGGATTTTTTATCCAGTCCCCATTAAAACCTGAACTATTGACAAAACCAACGACTATTTTCTTCGGTAAGTTTTGTGTCCATAACTGGTCCCATGTAACAGAATTCTGACCAGTGCTTATATTCAAAGTTTTAATTTCGGTACTTGTGTAGTTATATAGAGCTGGGGATTCTTCCAATTTATTTTGTATTCCGATTAATGCAGCTGGATTAAGATTAATACGTAGAGCTTGAAATATAATATCTTCAATCACAATTTGAAAGTCTGGTTTCGCCTCAGTACTTTTTAAGTAGAATATTGGACGGTTGGGATATAATGTAATGTCAATGTCACAACCGTTCAGTAAATATTTTTCGCATTGTAAAAAATCTTGTAATAAATAATAACACATTTCAAATGACTTGGAACCTTTTGTACGTGTAAAACGTGCAGCATACCCTGGATTTGAACCACCTACAGGATCCGTGTCAAAGACATTTGTTTCAGTGTAAAAGAGAGCATTCTGTAACTGTGATTCTACTTTATCTTTAGTCGCCGACAGGAGTGTCTGAATATATGTTTTATAAGCGTAATTTCCATCAGCGCTAGATACCAATACACCATTTACTCTTATATCAATCTGTTCAAATAAGGTTGAATGTAAAAAATTTATCGGTGCCACTTCTGTTGTTACTAGTGTTGATGTACCATCTCCTTTCACTATCTTGGCTTTTATGTATAATCTACTATGCCGTAAATCTGTATATTCTGGGGACTGTCCGGGTATATGAAACTCAATTGGAGCATTTTGACTGATATTACTAACCGGTCTATAGTCAATATATTGTGTTTTCATTACAGCTGACTGAACCGGTGGTAACGAAAATAATTCCAGTTCTTTAGGACTGCCTTCAATGTGTGGTATACTAGATGAATATGGCCAACTCATTTTTTTTCAATTGTCAAACGCCGTTTTTCTAACTGATGTAGGTTTTGGCTTTTTACCACCTGTTTTCTTCACTCGAGATTTCTTTGTTCTTTTAATGACTGTTTTTTTAATCGAAGCTTTCTTAGGTTTTTTACCACTTGCTTTCTTCACATTAGACTTTTTACGTCTATTAACTTTAATCTTTTTAGATCTATTACCAAGTTGAGACACAGAACTCCTTTTTATGCTATATGGTAACTTTTTCAACTGTTGTTTTTCTAATTTTACATAGGTTTTAGCTCTATCTAAATTTGCAGCCACGTCTGTTATCATTTGAACCTTTGGTTTATCTTTTGTGTCAGGTATTTTGGTTGTAGTATTTTCAGGATTTATTGTTGATATATTGGATTTATTTCCACCTTTTTGATACCTGTTATTCTTTCTTGACGCAGGCACGGTATCAAAATATTTTATCCAAGTGTTAGTATTTGGTATATACAGTTCACGTTGCATAATGAAGCTTATATGAAAAACGGGTATTTCCTTAAATGAAGTGTCAGATAAACTGTCCCTTTAATGAATGTGGGTATATTTCCCTTCGAATCAAATATATTCACTTCTAACGTGTCCCAAGTTTTTAACACAACTGGTAAATATAACGGTTGTGAAAATTTTAGATTTACAACAGTATTTTGTTTAACGTGAATTCTTCTCAAAATAGGTAACTTCTTGTTGGCCAAATGACTAAACCCAATAATATTTGTACAGATATCAATCACACCATCAGCAGAAATACTGTCAATTATTACTTCTGTTAGGGCAACGTACCACTGAGAATCACTTAATACAAATCTGGAATCCAGTAGAGATTTAAATTCGACTGTATTATTTTCAGGAAAATACTCTTTTGAATCATTACTTGTTACGTATATAACATGATCCATTTTTATACTTATATGTCTTTAAGCTCAGATACTTTAATATAAGATTGATATTTAGCAGGCCATCCTTTAAATGAAACCAGTGCTTCTCTATTTTTACCAGAGCCTCTGTATTTTATGATTTTATCTATTTCCCATAAGGTATTTGCGTCTGGATTCAAACGTTGTAGTTCTGATTCGTAAAAAGATCCAATTAAAGGTTCTCCATCATATTCTTTTAATTTATAGATAGGTATCCCTTGACTTCTATAACGGCCTGAGATAATGAAGATTTCTGTGGACCACTGCTGATCGTATGCTCTGGAAAACTTATCTTTCAGGAGTGATATACGTACATAATCACCAATTTTCAATCCATATTTAAGTTTACGTTTTAATGGAGGTATATATTGTGTATGCCAAAATTTAAATGAATTTTCTTTAGTGACAGAGTTGGGCGTGTGGTAATCTAAACTTCGATGAGGCCTGTTGTTGTAAGTAGTAATTAAGTCATCCAACACGTCTAAATATTTATAAGTATTGTTTTGCTGGAAGTATCTATACAATAATGTTCGAAATGTCCTATTCAACCGTTCTATATAATTTGCTTTCGTCGAGTTTCTAGTAATAATGTGTTTAATACTTAAACTATCTAAATATTTCTTTAAAACTCTATTATTAAATTCACCTCCACTATCTGTTCTGAGAATCTCTGGTTTTACATGTTCAAATATTTTCTTAAAACCATCAACTACAGTACTAGATTGTTTATTTTTAAGAGTCTTTAAGTAGAGTTTTCTACTAAAGATATCTATACACATTAGAAAAAATCGAATTCCTGAATTATACGACGAAATGTTTGAGACGTCGAGCAAATCTGCATCCCATATGTTATTAACATCAGCTGAGATAACTCTCCTACGTTTAAACTTGGTTGGGACCTGTTTTTGAAGTGAAAATCCTTTTTGGTTTTGTAACCATTTTTTAATTCTGTATCTTCCAATATTAAATTTTCCCTCGTCTTTTACAATTCTATAGAGTTGTTCAACACCTGAGAATGCTGCTGGGTGTTTAGGATTAAAGTAGATTTTCTTCAGATATTCTTTATAATCCAACTTTTTTGTTTTCTTCTTCCTTTTCTTATTCATAATGTTTTTATTCTCGTTACACAATTGTGAACAGCTTTTATATATAGTACTTATTTACAGCCGTTATAAAGGATTTTTGTGGACCCGCTGTAATTGAAAAAAGCGTTCCAAAGTGATTAATGTGTGTATACGTGAAATAATCTTGACTATAATTTAAAGGTATTTGATAGTCAGTGAAAAGAATCTTGACCGAGATTAACATGAAAGGATTTGGATTAAAACAGTGAAATCGTTTCTATCTATCAGAGGCTTTATATATAGTTACCGTAAATAACAAATTTAAAAAAATACATACATATATATAACAATATTTTATTGACACTACATTTAATGTATCTGTTACAGACAATTCACTTATTAACATAGTATATTATAATCTTTCTTTCAATTTGTTCATTTTAAGTACTAACATCTTAATTCTATTTTCCCAATCATAAGTCTTTAAAACTGTTTCTCGCCAATCCTTACATAAAAATTTCTGACGAAAAAGAGTGTCATTTTCTGAAACAATACAAGATGAATAGACTTTCCATAGTTCAATGACTTCGGATTCATCTTGACTTAACTCTTGTAGTACCGTGTGAAAAAACAAATGAGTTTTCTCTTCGAATGTCATTTCCATGCACAAATGTTCATTAATGCAATCATGATCACGAAGACTTGGTTTATTGTTCAAACATCCATAGCAGGTTTGAAGAGTTTTTAGTTCTATTAATTTTAATAACACTTCTGCATAACAAATATTCAAAACATCTTCAAGTTTACTCAAAATCAGTTTGGAATCAATAGTACTAAATGGTACATAAACATATTTCTCGATAATGCGTACAAAAGATTTATCACATTTTTCCTTACTACTTTCGTTACTATTTGAAACGTTTCCTAAAATGACTCCAAATCTGGTAAAAATTTCCCGTCTGCATTCCAACAAAGACGAAAACCAATTCTTTCCTTGAGCCACTACAACTTCTTTTCCATTGGGTCGACGTTTAATATAATTCCAGTTATAAAGTTTGACTCTGACATTAATAGGGTTTTTCTGTTGATTTTCAACTTCAGACGACTCACTTGTTTTCACATTAGAAGATTTCTCCTCATCCATTTCCCTCTTAACTGTAACTTCACTGGTTTTTGAATCCATTTTCTGAAACAGGAACAGAGTTTCTATTATCTAACACCGAGCAAACGTATAATACAGATTCCTTTAATTCACATAATTTGGAATATGTTTCTATATCTAGTGTAAAGGACACTCCACCTTTTCTAAGTCTGATAACACTTTGATTCTTTTTTGTATATATTTCTACATAATGTAATCCGTCTAGTATGAAAGTTGAATATTTACGAGCACCGTTATTTTGATAATAACCTATCTGATTCATATCTATTGCAGCCTGAGCCATATTTCTGCAAGATAAAGTATTAAAAATATTTTAATATATCATGTCAACTTCGGTATTGTTAGCATTATAAATATCAAAGCCATGAATACCGTACACCTTCAAATAAATACAAGTCGGTGAGTGTTTTAAATGTTCTTCGATTGGATTATCGTTCATTAACCATTTATGTAGTTTCAATTTACAAGTCGGACATTCAGTTATATCACTTTGGCCAGTATAAACAAATCCTGCATGAGCCATTTTCATTTTACACGGTTTATATTGTGGCCAAGTATTAAATGTATTTATCCGCTCTTCAAAACATGTAAAATTAGCAAAATGTTTAACAGACATACCTTCAATAGGTTGATTTGATCCAAAGTAAAAGTCCAAATTTTATCCGAGTCGCACAAACTTATCTTAACGATAAGAAACAACTGAAATGATACTTTAAATAATACCGAACGCGTTTTATACATCTGAAATATTTCTGTGCGCATGCCACTAACTAACCAATTAAAATACATATATCGATTCATGCACGTGCGTGTTGTTAATTCATGCACGTACTCGCATCATAAGGACCAATAACGGTGTGAATTCTCTAAAAAATCCGGATCATGCGCACATCATTTTTTAGTCTTACATGATGCTGAACATAGGTCTTTTCTATAACAAAATGATCGTTTTACAAAGTAAAGATTAATTAGAAATAATGTTTACTTTTGATTAACACTGTATAAAACAATAATAGTATATGTGAATTTGTTTACTTCATTAAAATATATAGAAGATTAATAAAATAAATTACTTTATTATTAAAAACCCTATATTACCTTATTAATTTTTAGTATGTTTACGGCAATTGGTGAAAATTTAGTACGAGTACGGTAATATGTTTACTACGACTTTACGTTAATACACTCATGACCCGTAGAAAGAATGTCCATTGATAGTGTAACTCTATGGCGATCTATCTGCCCTGTCAGGTCGTATGTAGGTCATATACTTCATTCATAACATTAAGTTTATCGATCGATATCACATCTACACAACACTCGCATCGTTTATCTCTATTAAACAGTATATCGCTACTTAAAGTTGATTTATAATAAAAGTAGTTATTGATAGTTGTTCTTACAATAAAAAGATAAACACACACACACACACACACACACACACACACACACACAGAGAGAGAGAGAGAGAGAGTTCAAATTATAAAAATTAATAAATCATCAAAATGAATGTGCATATCATGGAAAATATCTAAAAGCGTGTGTCAAATAAAAACCATCATAATATAGAATAATAATGCTAGATATGATGTAGTTACCAATTCATTAGAGAGCGTATTAAATATTTAAATTTGTTTTTTAAATATGTATGTCCCGGTAGCTCAATTGGGAGAGCGTTCGACTGAAAATCGAAAGGTTTCTGGATCGAAACCAGATCAGGGCAATTTCTTTTTAAATTTGTCCTTTGTTTCAAGATACCGATTTCGGAAGGATCAAAAGAGACGTTTAAGTGGTCACTTAACTCTTTTCATTGGTTGTCAAACAAGAGAATTCGGTCAGCTCGTGACCGTATCCATATTTGGTTATCACACAAGAGTTTTCCGAGACGGTGACCATATTTGGTTAAAGAATGTTGATAGATGAATCTAGAGATTCTGTTGGTCATTTGATGTTTTATAACATGTCACCTGTCCGTGTTACATTAGTCGTCTTTCTGAAAACATGTTCAACATGCTGGTATGCACGATTATCACCTACATATACATATATTTGACAATTTCGGTGAGATCGGATCCTCTGGATAGATTATGTGTTGAAAAGAAAACTGTATTGGAATGTTTTGTGAGGTCTGGAAATGGTTTTATGGAGGATCCAACTATCCCGTATCGGAGAATTTCACATATGATAATGAGAGAATCAATGTGGAAAATAAACTTAAAGAAAGAGTCTCTACCAATATTAAAATATGTAGATGGTAGGACTTCCTGTCAACAGTGGAAACAATTTTGGGATTCAATACTGGTTAATGGAAATTCGTGTAGGCAAACAGATACACAGATTAAATCGAGAGGTAGAGAAAATAAATACACACCAATTAAAGGAATTGGTGACGAAAATAATAGAGGATTCTACAGTGATTTTGTAGCAGTCAGTGTTGTTGAAGGTATATCCGTTATCATTTGCTTTATACTTATAACATTATTATGTTTTTTGTTCAAGACACTTAGAAGGTTTATCCAAGGAAGATTAGATGAGATATCAGACGAAATGACGCGTGCTTTGACTATCTTGGAATCGGAATCGGAAGAAACACACGTTATGACATAAAAAGTTTATACTACAAATGCTGTACAAGACTATTTCTGTTATCTATCTTCTTTTCACTTTGTTCAATTTTATTTTAGTTTAATTTTTTGTCAGTAAATTCACCTCTGGTAGAGTTTTGATTTTAGAGAGAGAGAGAGAGAGAGAGGTTTTATAATTATTTAATATAAGATGAATTTTATTTTATTTTTTTTTACTTTTATACATAAAGGTATTATGTTTTTGAATTTTTATTTTTTTTGTATCTTTTTATTTTTAACTGATTTAAACTTGGGTAAAGTTTTTGTAATTTTTGTATGAGAGAGAGAGAGAGAGAGAGAGGTTTTATAATTATTTAATATAAGATGAATTTTATTTTTTTTTTTTTACTTTAATACATAAAGGTTTTATGTTTTTCAGAAAGGTCTTTTGTTTTTTATTTAAATTCCGAAACATCTGAATACCAGGTGACGGGTTTTAAACTGCATTATTATATTTGGTCAGAGTGTCATGACATTAAGTAAATAGAGGCAACCTGTTTTACATTATATTCAAAACTTAACATAAAAGTATAAAAACAGATTAAACTTTCATCTAATCAGGGGTTCGAACCTCATTTACATACAGTTGTTTACCAGAAGTTAACTTATGTCAAGAACACTTTGATCTCAATTCATTTTGAACCAAACCATTGATTCTGGATTTTTTCAATCAGTAACATAGGGTCATTATGACATCTGCGTGATAATATTTCATTAACTTCATTCAATACCTAACCTTTTCAGAAATACCCTTACATTGTATAAGTTAATGAAATATCATCATGCAGATGCTTTCATAAAATACCCTTACATTATCTTAGATAATTAGATTGGTCATCTACCATATGCTTTCCCCACAACGCCATTGTCTTACATACACGTGCAAACCCGCCAGGTGATACCCTCCCTCTGTTTCAAACTCATTTAATTAACATACACGTGCGTGCACGCCAGGTGCGAACCACCCCTTTGTCCTACACACTGCAAACAATACCGTATTTATTTTCGCCGATAACTACTCTAGGGGCCTTCCACACCAAATTTGGTCCCAATTGCCACAGTGGTTTCAGAGGAGAAGATTAAAGTTTACGCACACACGGACGCACGCAAAACCATGCCATAAGCTCAGCTGGCTATAGCCAGTTGAGCTAAAAATTATTCAAAGTAGATGTTTTTGGTGGTGTCTGGCACACAACCCCTACTGGGATCCCTTTGTTATGATTAAATCACTTTATTGTTTGAGGGATTGTTTCTCACTTCATTCTATTGTTAAAGGGATTAGTCCTCACATTATATACGAAATGACCTACTGTGAGCATAACGTATTCATACCAATTTACTTGGGATTTTGTAGATATTAAAGCATTTTACATTCTACTATAATAGGGATTAGACCTTGTCCTATTGTGACTATTATACATTTCTGTTAATTAACCAAAGGTTATGTAATCTTTGATAAAAAACACTTATTATACTCCCACAGAACTCTGAAAATAAATTTTAAAAAAAATCAAGTCAAATGCTTGAGCAGTTGTAGAAATAAATAGCGATATATATATATATATGATCATTACATATTAATGTTAATTAGCAGGGAATATAAATTGATGGAGATAAAGCGCAATGTTTTGAGCTGTTTAATCTTATCCTATATTTGCCTTGCACAGAAAGATAATAATAATAATAGTAATTGCACTGAAATAAGTTTTACTAACACCGGTGTCTATGCTAAT
Source organism: Tegillarca granosa (assembly GCA_029721355.1). Taxonomy (NCBI): domain Eukaryota; kingdom Metazoa; phylum Mollusca; class Bivalvia; order Arcoida; family Arcidae; genus Tegillarca; species Tegillarca granosa. The sequence continues at coordinate 10,848,357 of CM056602.1, read as the reverse complement.
CAATCAAACTTAATCTAACGTCACCATATATGATCTTATAGCGTCCCATTTGATGGTCACTTCAACATATTTCCGTTTATGAGAGAGAGAGAGTCCTTAAAATAAATAAAATTGAATGAAATTCACTAGAGGTTATTATTATACTCCTATTATTCTTTTGATTTGAGGTTACTAACTGTGTAAATTATTAGCCTTAAAAGTTAACGTTGAATATCAGCGATCTAGTGACATGGGTAATTAACATATTCCCTGACTAGGTGTTTCACACATTAACTGTCAGATTTTTTTTTTCAATCGAATGTTTGATAAAATAATGTCCAACAGCGCTCCGAAATGTGTAAAATATATTACTGTAAATAGTTGTTAAAATGACAACTGTCTTATCACGCGGATACAATAAATTGTACACTACTCTTTTGTCTCAAGAAATGGCTTATTAACATATCCAAAACAATATAACAAATATATCCGACTGTGCATATTCATCGAATCACTTCGAATGCAACGGACCTTGTATTCATTTGAGAGATGTCAATGTTTATGACCTTATCATATATTTCATTATGCTGCTGAAGAACTTAATAGAAAATTCAGATCAATCAAGTAACGAAAAAACATCTCAAAGAACGAGATCGCCATCAGTAGCAACATCACCACCACCCAGATCAACAACATCCAGTTTTTCAAATGGACGTAGATAAACACCATATTCAAGATCTAGAAGTCAGGTATCCACCACGACACCTCCACCAGCATCGTTTTTAGGATCAGCATTCCAACCGACTCCAATACAACACCGGATGTGTTTAGTCAACAAAACACCCAGACAATTTGGTGTTCTGGAATGACTAGCAGGTATTAACTATGTGAAATAATTGGTAAACCTTGACAAACCTTTAAGACCCCAGCAGTTCACTCGAATTTAAAGCTTCACATTTTGTTCCAACTTTACCATACAAAGAATTAACAATATTTAATTAACCAAATGATATCACATTAGCGGTTGTTTACGTTGCTTCGTTACCTTTATCTCAACAGTTACTATCTAATTTTACTATCTAATTTCAATATTTGACAATTCAAACCTTCATTTAAAAAGTCAAAATTTGACTCCTGTTCATTAGCTCTGTGTTAAACATTCAACAGACCTGTACTTTATATCACATCACGATGTGTTTGGCATAATCATTTTTTTTTCAGTTTAACCATTTTAAGTAATTGAGATAGATTTAACCGTTAATAATGGGGAAAACGTGCTAAATTTAAGCATGATTCCACAAATAATAAGAGACAATATTTAAAACATCCATATATTTATTTGGTATAAAGTAACTCTACTAAAAATAACTTGAGTTGATAAACTGACAATTTTGATATAACAAAGTCATCAACATCATTAACATGTAATAAATATTGCATAGTGAGGTACTTGTTTGCTTCAAGCGTTCTCAAATCATAATAGACAATAAGTTATTGCACCTAGACTAAGACATCACGCATTGTAAAATGAATATGATAAATTGAGGATGATATGTGGATCATTAAAAAGAATATTTGACTTTGAATATAATATGATAATATAAAATTTGTATATCATACAAAAATTGTAAAATTGTCGCATAGAGAGGTAGTTACAATGAGAACATATTTCACACAACGAAAGACATTTATCACCGGTAAAGACATAAGATATTGTCAAGTTTGAGCAAAAGAAAAAAAAAAAAAAAAATTCAGAGTATTTTTAAAAAATATTATTGAAAAGAGATGTACATAATATAATCGTTTCTCTGTCAAATCAGATTTAATCATGTAATGTCAATATACTACTATTACTACTACTATTATTAATAATAACAATAAGGGTGATAATAAAATGTTACTTTTGACTAGTTTGTAACAAACATATTGTTTAGAAATGAAATAAATCAATCAATCTAACTTAAATGGTCATGATGTTATGATAAACACTGGGAACAAAGCACAACATTAAAAAGAAAAAAAAAGAAAATTATTTGTGATTTCAAAATCTCCAAAATTTAAGTACATACAGATTAATTTAGTCTAGTTTGGGATTCCAAAAGCCCCAATAAATTACCAAAGTTGTCAGCATATGATACAAGAGAGACAACTCATGTTGTAAACTGCATGCATCTAGAATTTTTTTTTTTTGGGGGGAGGGGTCTCAATTCTGATGGATTATCTGTCCATGTTAAAACAGATTTAATTATTAAGTTTTTATGAAGGAGTCTTTGCAAAAGTTTAAAATACTCTTTTTATTTTTTTATTTATTTTTTTTTTCATACGACAATAGTAATTTTGTTACTAACTAATATCAAAAAATGAACTAAACTCTACATAAAAATAAATTATGGCACGTCCTCTTTTTCTTTTTAATAAAATAAAAACAAAATCTTCTCCATAAGAGCATTGTTCTGCATTTTGTTTGACACTTTCATTTTAATTGAATAGCTACATGCTTTATTCTTTGCTGATTGCACAACATAAGACAAAAGTTTCTGGAACAGCAACTCCAGCAGCCAAACTTATCTTTAAAGATTGTATCCATTGGCTTAAAAGAATAAGCAAGCACCCAAAGTATGTTTTCTCATCATTAAATGGATTGCAGTTACAACACAGTTCTGCAACTACTGCCATTACAAAAGTGCTTAAAGCCATCGGACACAAAGGAAAAAGGCTGACAGCAGCACTTATGAGAAAAAGTGCGGCGGTAGTGGTAAATATATAATTCAAATACCAGTTGAATTTTGATGTGCACATTTCGGAAATCCATTCTCATCAGTGACACTAAGACCGAAAAGTTTGATAGATAAAAAATATAGGTCGAACAGTTGAAAATAATGAATCTAAAGTTTCAAAATTATATAAAACAAAATCCAGCTAAGGAATGCTGTGCATGAGGGAACAAACCTTAGTTTTAAATTAATTTCAAATTTTAGACGACTGACAATTTTGCTAAATGATACATTTTCTGACAGCGCAAAGTACTGCCTACTGAGTTATGGATACCCTAGGGGAGTTTTACTCCACCAGCAGTGGTACCCGCTCAGGGGTAATAAATATATAATTCAAATACCAGTTGAATTTTGATGTGCCAGATGTGCACATTTCGGAAATTCATTCCTCATCAGTGACACTAAGACCGAAATGTTTGATAGATAAAAAATATAAGCCAAACAGTTGAAAATAAGTTTATCATTTATTAGCCACGTTTTAATAAGTGGACATTAAATTCTATATTTCTGAGTAAAATTGGATCAATAAATATGTTATAAAAATAACCCTTAACATAACCCTTACCTGTTTAATTTTGTTGTGCCATTTCTTTATCTTATTTATTTACTTTTTATTGCCATTATCATTCAATTAATTTTTACTTATAGACGCCTGGATCTTAGAACAGGTGATTACAATTGAAAGGCCAAACACTCTTGACGAGAAACAAAGTGATTTAGAGAAAGAAGAGGTTTTTCAGAAAAAGGAACAGGGAAAGCTGACTGGTTTTACCAAAGAAGAAGAAGAAATATTGAAGCTCGTTTTTGGAGACTGCAGACAAATTAAACTTAAGAAATTAGAAACAAAATGGAATCAAGTGTCCTAAAAAGAGATGCAAGACAGAAAACTAAAAGAAACGGGAAAAACGTATACAGCGAAGCAGTTGCAGGATAAGATTATGATTTAACATCATCATACAATATTAGGTGAAAGACAAAACTTTGCTTCCTGGCAGCAGCGTTTTTCTGGTAGTTCAGGTGAAGACGATTGTATTTAACGGTGCTGGAAGCAGAACCGATCTTGCTGCCAAACTCTTAAGAACTTTCTATTCTAAAGATGAGATTAAAAAAGCACGATCATTATCGGATCTAAAGGACGGTCGGGTGATAATTAAAGCCATTATTGGTAAAATGATTTCTTAAATTCTAGCTTGAATTTTCATAAATGTTGTAAATCAATCAATTAAACCAAATTCATAACAGATGGAATAAAAAAATCTAAACCCTCCCACAGCAAATAATGCATTGCAAGTAACTCCCGTGAGAAAGAACCAGCTGGTGTAATGGCTTCCAGAAATTTAGCTGTATTATGCTTTTAATAGTTTGAATATGCCTGCTGTCGAATTAAAAGTTGCTTTGTTTGTTCGATAAAAATTTCTGTAATGTCAATTATGCAAACAGTCGAAAAGATTCAATTTCAGACCTCAATACAGGGTCAAAAGGACAAATAACTGAGTTTTTAAATGTTTTAATAATTATGATACCTGGAAAACTACATACAACTTGAAAAAAGTTAGCTTTGATAGCTAAAAATGTTTGCATTTGTTTTTGACACTTGAATTGGGGAACAAATTTTAAGTTTAGGCATATAAAAATATAAGTGTATGTAGTTGGCAACCTGTGTAAGTCTACTTATTTCTATTCAGAACTAAATATTCTTTTTTAAGATAGTTCATTCACACTAATATGCCAATGAGAATATGGTCAAATGCATGTTGTTAATTTTATTTGTATGTAATTTAAGCTTGTTGTCTGTGCCTGAAGTCAGAATTACTTAAGGAGACAATCAAGAAAGCTATTTTAATGCCATGGATTATGACAAAAGGTATACATACATGTATAGACATTATCATTAGAACTATAATTCAGGACAATGTTGGTGTGTATTTATATACCATCCTGAAGCCATTACATCGTCCATATATTAATATATATTTCTAATGTTCAATCCTTGATTTCGACATCAATATTTACATGGAATTATTTACATATAAACATTAAATATAAATATGAACATTATTGTGCAACACATACTGACTTTTAAGTGTTTTTTTTCTTGACTTTGGACTTCAATATCAGCATGGACCTTTTGCGGATATAAACATTATGTGTAACATATTTATTTTAGTGCTTCATGGATTTGTACTTCCACATTTACATGGACTTAGTTCCATAAAAAACTTCAATGTGCACGCAGCTGTGACAATTTCAAAAATGTGTATGAAGTTTCTCAAACTTGTGGACTTTAAATTTCATTGTCAAAAATTTTTCTACCTTATCTTTCTCCCTACCTTAGTGATATACCTGACAATGTTTTAATAAAGTTAAAATACAAATAGCCAAAGTTAACCGAATTGTAAAAAATATCTTGATTTTTAATTTCTGTAATTTCCAATATCATTACATTGCCGTAGATTGCTTAATGCATATTGGTCAATAATTTTGCTTGCACACTTGTTAACAAATGTTTATCAAATTTGTTTATAAGGTGTGTTTTGATAGGATACAGGTTCCAAGTGTAACAAATTTTTATCAAATTTGTTTATAAGGTATGTTTTGATAGGATACAGGTTCCTTTTGAACTGATATGATCAATGTAAACAATGAAATTATGATAGGATACATGTTATTGTCGAAATTGTATAACCAACACCATTACATCAGATTGCTGGATTTTGATTGGTTTCTGCAGTCTAACTTGCACCTGTTTTCATCAATGAGTTTTGATAGGATGCAGTTTTAAAACAGACAGTGATCCATGCATAATTAACAATGTTGTGACAGATTCCTAAATTCTGATTGGATGATAGTCTTAGAAGTACATGTATGGCTAACTCATTTTAAGTTTAAGACACAAAAATTCTGTCACCAGAAGAGTACGTAGTGTGTCCAATTGATATCAAACTCGGTCAAAACATTAAATGGAATTGCAAATCGGGTCACTGGGTCAAAGGTCAAAGTAACAGGTACTTTAAATATACATTTGGTTTCCCTGCATTTAAAGACGAGTGGATTGATTTATCTCAAACTTGGTCCACTTTTTGCTGTAACTTTTTGCATTTTCTGAGAAAGAATTCACTCTCTTATATATGACTTGAATGAGGAGTTGGTCCGTTTGATTTCAAAATTGGTCAACTAAATGCTTGTGATAAGACATCAAAAGGAATTGCAAATCAGGTCAATAGGTTAAAGTAACAGGTACTATAAATATATATTTGGTTTACATGCATTTAAAGACGAGTGGTTTGTTTGATTGATGTCACACTTTGTTGATTTATTCTTTGTGACAAGAGATTATAAATAATGTCACTAGAGTACTGTAAACATAAATTTAGTATCCTTGCATTCAAAGTTGCAAGGTCTGTCCAATTGATCTCCATTTTGATAAACTTATTCTTTGTGACTAGACATCGAATGGAATTGCAAATTGGGTCACTAGGTCAAAGGTCAAGGTCACAGTAACTATAAGTATAAATTTGGTTTCCATGCATTGAAGACACATTTTTCTGATTAATCTTAAACTTGGTCAACTTGTTTCTTGTGACAAGACATTGTATGTAATTGCAAATTATGTTCCATGGTGAATAGGTGCGATAAACGATGGAATGACAAGCGAAAGTAATCGAAGTATTAAAACTCCTAAAAATGACCAACCAAAAAAAAAATCATATCATGTGATGATCGTTAACCAATAGGGTAATAAAGATTATGAAATAAGAGGATTAAACTATGATATAAACAGTATTATGTGATTACTTGAGGTATTGTCAACTAGAATATTTACATAACTAGTAAATGTCTAAATAAAATATTGGTTCAAAGGGGGACATCATTCTGAAATAATCAGGAAATAAGCTAATTTGTGGAATTTGCAATTAGATTCCCGTGAGAAGAAGCCCTAACTCTTTCATTATCATCTAACTGAGGAATTTTATAGTATAAATTTCAAAATAATTTTTCAAACAGTCAGTCTTGAAAATGTCTTACTCATGGAACAACCTGTTTTTGCGATATATAAGAGACGAAGACGATGATGAGTTTTCAGGGCTTTTTCTACTTTTCTGGAAAAATGTCCAGGTCCCATGACTTTGGGAAAGTTAGTGCGTAAACTACAGAAATTGGGAAAAACTGAAAGAACAATAAAACAGTTTACTGAGTTTAAGAGTTTTATGATTCATTTTATGAGTTCATTTATTATGGTATAATTTTTCTCTTTTTAAGTGTTTTAAAATTATCAACCATAGCATCTAACTGAACATCAGACAGTTATCATTTCCTTTGGAACATGTGCATTGTTTGCATAATTGCTGATATACATTAACATGTATACTGCAGTTTACATAACCTTCCAATGAAACTGAGTGCATTTTACTCGAGTTATGCCTCTCTAACTTCCTTGTAGGATGTGTACCTAGATAAACACTTCTGCTACTAATGCAAGGTTCTGCAGTACGTGAGTCAACCTCTTTCACTTTACAGACCATTTCTGTTTCCATTTGAGGCAGCCCTAGATCAGAAGTAACATCATTACCTGGTATTGGGGCCCCTTTCTTAAATCCAAATGCATCAAGTTTTTAGCATTTTGAGGCGTCTTTTTTGCTTAATTTCTTCACATAATATCTGCCGTTGTGTGACATGTTTGTAATTTGTCGTAGCCATTTGTATCGTACATGTGACAGTATTGTTTATACAGTTATAGGACTATACAAAGTTAACCGAGGAATTTCGAATGTACTTCCGGAAACTTGATGCTGCCGTTACATCCTTCCAGAAATGATTAAGTGAACATCGAATAAATCGGAAGTCATTTAGAAATAATTTTTTCATCAAAAAAACCTAGTATTTTTGACATATTAAAATTGGGGAAAATGAAAGCCTAAATTGGGAAAAAATAGCCATATTTTGCGTTGGGAATGAGGCCGAATTTCGGCCATAAATGTAAGGTAGAAAAAGCCCTGGTTTTGGATGAACTATGGCGAGATGATACATAGAAACAGGTTTCCACCAACTTTGTATTGTGAAAATACTTTGTTGGCGTTGTGCATTGCTGAATGCGCGAAGATGCATCCTGACATACAAGACTGCCTACCCAAGCCTGTACGCTTCCATGTCATGGTTTATCAAGACATACTTTGGCATCACTGGAAAGTCTAACTGACCAGTACCAGTTTAATAAAAGGCCCTTTTAAGGGCCAACCATATTTTTCGAAAAGTATCTAAGTTGATGATCTAAGATGTATTAATCAGGTCTACATAGAAATGAATAACCTAAATGTCAAAATACACAAATAAATACAAATATTTATATGTTCCTATTTTCATAAAAGAGAAAAACAATTTTAAAGTTTCAGTCATAAATATTTTTTTAAGCGAAGAATAGTTTTTAAAGTTTTCATAAAAAAAAAAAGAAAAACAATTTTAAAATTTTCATTAAAAAAAAAAGAATTTTAAAATGTTCATGTAGTTATCTTCTAATAATTTTAGTTACATTGAAATGTTCCTATTTTCAATGTGATAATTCTGAAAGTAAGATTAATATTAATAAAAAAATCATCATCATAAAAAAGTGTTTTATTTGTGTTTATGAAACTATATATTATATATGGTTGGTATATAATGTCTATAATCATTGCTAATTTATCTAGATAGCAAATGTATATTGTACCTTCTGTAACCCTTGCTCCCTTATCACGCAACTGACCGTGTCGGTTACCTTTGATGTATAGAAAGAAGTGTGACCATTAGAGATGGACATCCTGATCTTACGTAAGATGACCATAGGTCAACCTCCGATTCGCGCTAAAATTGTTACAGTAGTTATTTATCATCCAAGCTGTCAACATGACTCTGTGCATGTTCTTCAAATTATTTATGGTCTGTGTTTCGGGTGAAAGTGCACCCTGGGGGCAGTGCTGCGACCAAGAAGATCTTATATTAAGATGCACTGAGGATATGTCCAGATTCCGTGATTGCAGTACAATTGTTTTCCCTACACATCAGTATGATATGGTTTTTTTATCGGCAAAGACAAATCAGTTGATTTTAAGTGATGGAACCATGATAAAAACCCTGATTGTGACCACCAAGAGGCAGTTTTTGACAATATGTGACAGCAGGATCCACGAAATGAAATTTGGAAACATAATTAAGAAATGCGGTAAGTAATTCTCGGATTATGATGTGAAATAAACTGCTTAAAGTTTACAACAGAATTTAAACAAAATATTTCTTTCTATATAAAGTACTCTGAATGATTGCAGAAAAAATCTATAGAGTTTTTAAATACTGAATGAAGTTTATCAAAGTTTGAATTATTTTGTAGAATGCATTTAGGCACTTTCTATCTTAGTTTTGTAAAAAAAAAAATTATTATGTTTCAGACGACAAATTCACAACTTCGAGTCTGACTTCTGACTATAAAGTTTCATCAGATCAAAGTGTGGTAACAACTGAAAGAAGTACAGCAACTTTAAAGGAAACTGATATACATCTAAACAGTATTTCTAAAGCATTTACGTCATCCTCGGAAATTTATACACATGAACATTTTTCTACTTCACGCTCCGAAATCACAACAAATGGCATGCAATATTTTAATTTTTCAGGTATCATTGACAGCACCACCTCAATCATTTCACCATCCTCAGATATACCCAACCCATCATCCTTCAGTACCAGTAACCCAGAATCCTCTCAACCCGACGCCACGTCCACCACACTTCCAGCCGACAATACTTCCAATACCTCGGTCCAGATGACGATCATTATTGGTATGTATAACCATACAGTAGTCCAGAACAAATTCACTGAAAATAATGAATTAAAATATCTAGGCTTTCTAAGTATGCCTATTCTTATAGTTTTTTTATGTTAATAATTGTTTATGTAATGAAAAAAAGGAAAATAAGACGCACTTATTTAATTAAGTTAAACAGGATTTCCAATTTCAACTCTGATGCCGCAAATGAAGAAATAGTTTTATATCAGGCTAAAATCGCAACAGTTTGATGGTTTAAAACAGTTTAAAACAATAAAGTTAATTTATATTAAATCAGGAGGAAATTTTAAAGTAAAATCGATATGCACACAGAATGAGTAAGTAATAAGAACGCGACAGATGCGTCCCTTTAATCATAGATACTAGTGTGTGACTATATTGAGTGCTGATGGTTAATAAGTATGCAAGAGTTGTCCCCCTTCAACCAGATTTTTTAAAATACCTTATCATATACATATGTCTTTGAATGAAATGTATATATATAAAAAGAATTAAATTAAATTAATATATTTGATTTCTGTAAAAAACATGTACTGTAAGCTTGTAATTTATTTTGCGATTTTTTTTTATATTACAGTATTACAAATTACTATTAGTACGGCTTCTGTTGTGTCCTTTGTAATCTTCCTGTGCAGATACCTGAGTAAACGAAGAACTGATCAAACAGCACAGATTCCAGACCATCCTCCTGTTCGTCCTTCAATGCCTGCCCGTGCCATACGTCTTAGTACGACACCACAGAGAGTTTCCTCATGTCCCACAGTTCATACTCAGGCATCATCACGCCGTGTCACATGGTCAACATCTGCGATCACTGATAGACCAGCACAGACTCCAACCGTTCTTCCTGCACGCCCTCCACGAACCGCCCAGTCTACATGTCAACCTATCCGTCCTAGCACGTCCGCTCCAGGCACGACTACAATGAGAGTCGCCTCAAGACCTAAGAGTCCTTCGCAGTTGTCGTCACGCTCATCATCGTCAAAATCATTTCATTCTGCTGGCTCATCTAGCGATGATAATTACTGGTTGCGACAATTAGCCCGAATGAACAATAAGGAATAATTCTAAATTTGCAAGTTTACGGTAGGGCTAAATCTCACCTATGTCGTAATTTAGAGACAGAGTGTCACAGTAGAATTTAGAAAAATAGAAATTATTTATTAAGACTGTTAGTTTTGTTATTAGTTAACACTAATTTTAAGAAAGAGAGAGAGAGAGAGAGAGAGGTGTTATTGTTTTATTAGTATAGTTAATTTTTTGAAATGTTTTTAGTATTTGAATGTTTGTGGTGTTTTAATTTAAGAAATATATATATATATATATATATATATATATATATATATATATATATATATATATATATATATATATGAGAGTTATTGTTTTATTAGTATAGTTAATTTTTTGAAATGTTTGTGAATTTATGGTGGTGGTATATTTTCGATTTTTTCAGTATTTGAATGTTTCTGGTGTTCCAATTTGAGAATATATATATATATATATATATATAACATATCTTTTTTGGTTAATCTATATAAAGAAAAAAACTTGAATTCTATTGTAACTCAAATTTGTGAATTGAACTTAAATATACAAAAATAAAAGCAAATATTGAATGTATATATGGTGTTGTCAACTTATTAATTGCATAGTCCAGTTACCTAATCAATGTATGAATGTTATCTGTCCAAATGGCAAAAAAATTTGCCAATTTTTGCCTAGTGGATTTTTTTGCATTGGCAAACGTCAGAACAGGTCCTCCCGATGCTAAAAATGAAAACCGCATCTCGATATCTCCAATAACGACCGAGTTACGCCCATTTGAAACTTGTACAAGATGGCGGCGTCCCCAAGACTTCCGGTTTTCTTATTTTTCCTCCGATTACCACCAGAGGTGCTGATCAAGAATCTGAAGTTGAAATGTTGTTTTTTTGATGTTTTTCTGACAAGATTTTGTACTCTTTATCTTTTGTAGATGTATCACTGTCAGTATTGCGGTGCCGAGCATCCATCAGCGTCTGAAGCAAAAGAATGTGAGGAATTCCACGAGAATTTCGATCTCATTTACCATACGTTTGTGAATCTTGTCCAGCCAGTTTCATGACATCTCAGTTATTGGATAAACACCGAAACTCCATTCATGAATTCACCGGCTACTGGTGTCTGGAAACTTTTATCGATGCACAGGCACTAGAAGCACACGAACAATGTCACAAACTAGATGATGAGGAACCGCCTTTCAAATGTTTTTGGTGTTTACAAATTTTTCCAATGAACGCTTATTACAAACCCATGAACACATACACGACCTAGATGATAACGAAGAACCAGTCACAAAGTGTTTTTGGTGTTTACAAACTTTTACCAATGAAGACAAACTAAAAGAGCATGAAAGATGTCATGAGATAGAAGATGACCCCCTGCCAGAAAGAAAAAGAAAGCGTAATAATTCAATTGATGACCTCTCACCTATTGCGGGTCCAAGCTCGATGGGTCAGTTGGGTGGTGGAAATAACAGGTTGTCATACACCATAAAAAAAGTCGGTGAAAAAACATTTAGAAATACAGTGATCGACAGACATTACTGGGTTCAGTTTCATGAGAATGAGGCTTTGCGAGGGGAAAAGTTGTCAGACTTGCACAATGAATTACAAGATATGTTCGATGAACTACTAAATCAAGTGAAATCGGATCTGCAAGGCAACGATCTCGGACGTGTGGTAATAACTCACCCTGATTTGACATCAAACATAGTCGTGCCACTTCAAAAACTGGACGAACTTACGGGAAACAAAGTGTTGGAGTATATTGAAAATGTGCTGACTAGCCACCAAGATTTAGCACTAGAGAACGAAATGGCAATAGATATAGGTACTATGGAAATTCCCAAGGGAGGTTATGGTGTCCCCATCAACAATTTGTTTGGACCCAATAGCTCTTTAAAGCAAAAACAATCAATCATTGAAATAAAGAACACAGATTTCCTTTGTTTGGCCCGAGCAATATTGATGGGATATTTGAAAATCAATCAATTGAATACGCATGAATGGAAAGACATGACATCCCAGGATTCTCATTTAAGTTTGGAAAACTTGATCATCAAATATAAAGCATGTCCTAAGTGGTTGTACAGAGATCTCAATAAGGAGAAGTTTTCTCATCGACAAACCGAGCTCGCGAACAAGTTGTGCACAGAAGTCGAAGTTGACATGACGCAGTTCCTATGTTTGAACGACATACCGTCCTTTAAACAGTTCTTTGACGTAGATTTATTGGTAGTGAGTTCGCGCATGAACAATAAATTCATCCGTGTGCCCCCTGAAGATAGCCAGAAACCTCGAATTTACCTCTACTTAGTGGAGAATGATGACTTTGGACACTACCACACTATCGCCAACATTTGCGGCTTTTTCGCTGAGTCTAAATTCTGTGAGCACTGTCTAAAACCCTATAGAGATAAACACAACTGTGAGGTAGCCTGTTTTGTATGTAAGTCGGGTGCCTGTCCAAACCTAGATGACGCAATGAGCTGTCGAACCTGTCACATGACCTGTCGATCAGGTTCCTGTTTTGAACGACATTCGACCAAGAAACAAAGGAAAAATAAACAACCGGCGTCACAATGCGACCTCTACTGGAAATGCATTGAATGTAAAAAAGTGGTCAATCGAGAAAAACATAAAATAGAGGAACATCTATGCGATACCTGGGAGTGCAAGTCTTGCGGTAAGTTCGTGTCAGAGGGACATTTATGCTACATTCGTGCTCTCGATGCAAAAGAGAGTAAAGGACAGTTCATTTTTTTCGACATCGAAACGTCACAAAATGAAATATTCCAGTGTAAGGATAAGTACCAACCCATCAAAACGCCAGGCTGTACAAAGTGTAAGAATGATACACTCTGTCAGTTGTGTATAAAATGTAAAAATTGCAACGATAGTCTCTGCGGTAAATACAACCATCAAGCAAATCTGATAATTGCCCAGAAATGTTGCATGACCTGTATGAACGAACCCTTGGGACCCGAAAGCAAATGTGAGAATTGCGGTAGTCGTTGTAAGAAATGTGACAAATTCAACAAGGACGACAAAGTGTACGACATACCGCCTTGTCAAAACACTTGTGGCTTCCGTGAAGTAATATTCAGGGGTGACAATTGCGTAACAGACTTCGGACAGTGGTTGTTTTCTCCAACACACAAGAATTTAAGCGTTTTGGCACACAACATGCGAGCTTTCGACGGTTACTTCTTGCTCGAATATTTGATTGACCAATCTATTCGTCCCGATAGCATCATATTCTAGTTGACAATACCTCAAGTAATCACATAATACTGTTTATATCATAGTTTAATCCTCTTATTTCACAATCTTTATTACCCTATTGGTTAACGATCATCACATGATATGATTTTTTTTTTTTTTGGTTGGTCATTTTTAGGAGTTTTCATACTTCGATTACTTTCGCTTGTCATTCCATCGTTTATCGCACCTATTCACCATGGAACATAATTTGTAAGTATTTTTTTTAAAATATACACTCAAAATTTAATTGCAAATTTGTTTTTAAAATGTTTATTTTTTCATACTCGCTAAAATTTAATTCCATTAATTGATTGATTTTATTATTTTTTTTTTCATAAAATAAGTATATTTTCTTCGTGTTTCTTCACAAAGGCATATAATTGATTTTTATAACGAAAGTTCAATTTAATAAAAATAAAATATGTATATTTTTTCGATAGTTCAAAATATTTTAAAAGACATTTTATTTTATTTTATATTATTATTATTATTTCAAAAATTTTGAGAGACAATTTATTTTTATTTTATATTATTATTATTATTTAAATAATTTTGAGAAACAATTTATTTCATGATTGAATTTATCTTTTTCAGGTCCGGAGTCTTCGATTCCACGTTTGAAGAGTCCCCGCAGCTCGCGGGGACTCCCGATCTAGGAGTCATTAGAAAGAGGCTATTCACTCCACCATCGGTGTCCCCGATTTTGAGGAGTAGCCAACCTGCCACTCCAGCGTCCGTAGGGTGGGAATCGGAAAAGTAAGTATAATTTCTGTATTAATTAAATTTTCCACATTATCACGATAACATTTTGTTCACCTGTGAAAATGAATGAATTCGCCTTGGCTTGCTTAATTTTGAAAACAAAACATTTAGATTCGCAGTTTTACTTTTTAGTTGATATTTTTAACATGTTGTATAAAAATGATGTGGTAACCTAAACTGATATTGATATATTTTTTTATCTTATTTTTACAGAGAGCTGTCCATCATCTCTATCTCCTCCACGGAGGAGAATAGTCCCACTATATCCACTTTATCCAAGGACAACCAGTAAGTACTTGACATAAATAAATTAAATAACTGATTTTGAATTCCTATTTCTATGTGCCAAAAAATCATTTTTGCAAATCGGAATCAGATTTGGTTCCGGTTCGAAAGTGCGACCTTAAATCTTTGAAGTGCTCTACAAGCTGAAATCATTTTTTTTTTCCAAATCAGACAGACTTTATTCATTTATAATTTTTTTTCTCAAATCGGACGGACTTCATTAATTTATAATTTTAAATACATGCATTTATTTCATGACAATCGCTTTTTCCACACTTCAGTATTTTAATACTTTACACTGTTGTATCTTTTCAGAAAGAAATTGGAAGAAGAATTGAGGGTCTTGGAGACCCAAATGGCTATAATGCAGGCCCGAAAAACGGACATTTTAAAAGTATTTAAAAAAAATTGATCAAATAAATAATAATTCTTGGATTATGGTGTTATAACTTATTTTGTTCAACAAACAATATTCACGGATCATGACTTATTTTTGTTCAGGTAAGACTTTTTCTTTATAGCTACATATTGTTTTGTTTTTAAGACGTCTCTAGATAATTTATCTTCTATTTATGCGACCTTAAAATAATTCTTAAAACTGAAATTAAATTGTCGAAAATTTCAGGTCTGCGTTTCAACCAGTTTCTGTTACATATTTAAATTTTCAATCATACTGTAGAAAATTGCGATATCTTTTTGTATTGACTAACATTAATATCTGGAGAAGTCTGAAAACGTAATACATGTACAGCTATAAAGTTGAAATTTCCAAACCCTTAAATTTTCACTTACTGTAGATTGAGTTTTTTTTAAACTCAATTTCTGTAGAGTTTTATTTTCACCGGGATCTGACCTTCAGTAGATGCGTCTGTAATATGACAATCTAGAGATTTGAATCTGCGTATATTCGCGTGAGTATTTAATTTTATACCAATCAAATCCCGTTTTTCCTACATGTCAATACTTCATTGGTTCAATGATTGATTGATTTTTGATATTGATACGCAACTATTGCGCATTCAAACATGAGTCATCGATACTTGATCAAATTTACGTAATGAGTCATCGATACTTGATCAAATTTACGTAATGAGTCATCGATACTTGATCAATTGTAAATCTTCATTATGTGTTGATTCGAACCACGCCTCTTGTAACTTCATTATGTATAAGTTCAAACCACGCCTCCTGCTTGCTACATGTTCGCTTCTGATTAGTTAATATCCTGTACAGTGTCGCGTGCCAGTCACGCTTACTGAATCCGATTATGTCTGTACATCATTCTTTTATAAAATATACCTTCTTTTTAATACGTTAACTGTTACTTGTTGAAGGTGGTTTTCTCTCAATCATTAAAACTATTTTGAGATAAATAAAATAATTTTTAAAAAAATTGCCCTGATCTGGGATCGAACCAGAGACCTTTAGATTTTCAATCTAACGCTCTCCCGACTGAGCTACCTGGGCAGATACATACTATTAAAGTGAAATGATCATATTCGTTTTATTATGGAGCAATTAAAACACTAAGTGAAATAATTCAACTATATGTTTCCCGTTACCCATCGCTTGATCTGCATGACCTACAGTCACGTGATTACTACAGCTGTCATATTCTTCAAGCTGTGACTCAAACCACACCTCTTGGTCTCCAAATGCTGGCTGATTGGTTATCTCGATGTACGATAGCATGTCTACATAATTCCGTTACCATGCATTTAATCTCTCTACAAATAAACCCTACCCTCTTGTACCACTCCCTACATAATCCCTTTGACCTCTAGGGGTCAGGTCAAAGGTCATTCCGATCAACGTAGGCAACTGCAGCAGTTGTACCAATAATTCCGCCCTTCTTTTTCTATAAAGGAGACATTTGTTCTGCTGAATAATAATACTACATCACTGAGCTTAAATACGGACGTCTTCATGTTATGAGGTATTCTTCTGCGAGACAAATTATATCCGTGTGAATTGTGTCAGTCACTTATTTGAATATTCAATTCAAATGTTCATTTGAGATCGACTTACAACCCTGGTCTGCATTGATTCATTAGAAGTGTCTAGTACTTATTTCATGATAGTTAATACTCTTGTTCATCTTTAGACTTCGAACCTCGTGAGTTTATATTAATGCATTTCTTAAAAGAATGACTTACCCACGTCTTGTAAAAACGTTTTCTTGTGAGATTGATTGAATTAAGATTCGTAATCTCGCATACACGTTACATTTTGCTTCTCCGGGATTTACCCCACAATTCGCAAGGATTTTAAAAACATAACATGACATCTGTAAAAATAAACATATTTTAAAAAATCAGTTAAAAACACTGAAGAAATAATATTTGTTTTAGAGTTTTGAAACAAATTATTACTTGCACGATCTTTGTAACAGGGTTGTCTACCCATTATCATTTGCATTTTTTAACAGTTTTTTGTATTATGATATTCGATCCATATACAATATTGTTTTGTGTTGTAGATGGCGATGTTGTGTTGTAGATAACGATATGTAGACTAAAACACGCTACTTAATCTTTTTATTGTTTAAAATGTTAATCCGCTTTAGGCGTGGTGATCTTCAACCACACCTTTAACGGACTAACATTTCGTCCTCTATATAAGCTAAACAGATCATAACGTTTCGTGCCACTTTCACAGGTTACTACTTTTATCGGGGTTATTTTCAATTTCAGAATGATCATTTCGCTCACAAGAATCTACCTTAGTTCATACAATGACGTAAAGTCATATTGATATTTTACATTTGTAAAAAATGTTTTTTATTTCAAATTAATCGTGACTGCATAGAAATAAATGATACAAAATATTTGTCAGAACCAACTTCCCCAAATAAATTTTTTTTTAAATATTTTCCTATTTTAAATATAGCGAAAGATAATTTTTAAAGTTTTCATCAAAGTAAACTTTTACTTATATAAAATAAATACCAATTAAATTTATATGTGTAACCGGAACCTAAGGGTTCGAAACGGCAAATCAGCACAACGGCTCGGGTACTATGATCAGGCGGCGTAACTCTAATCGGTAGTTTACCTGTGCCATTTAGAGTTGTCGTTACTGTCAGATAACGTACTTGCTGATGATTTAACTTTACTCTCTCTCTCTCTCTCTCTCTCTCAATTCTTTAAAATTTAACATTTAAGAGAGCAAGCATTTCTCATTACAATAAGAATTTTCGGCCTAATTTTGATACATTTACATTTTATTTTCGATGAAAGAAACACCATAATCCCTTATTGGTATGATGTAAATCTTGTTTGTATGTATGATTACTTACTGAAATAAATACTGTTTAAATTAACCTCATAATATATAAAATCTGAATTATATATGTTTTATCAGAAGTCCATGAATTCTTGAACTCTTATTTTATCCATGTTGTGGTGTATTTAATTAACATGACCTATTTAATTAAAAAGAATATAATTGCTTCATAATAATCTTATAATAACCACTTATTGTAAAAACTATTTTTTTACACTCAATAAAATTAATTAAAATAAAAAGAAAAACTTTTCATTATTTCACAGACTTTATTCATTTTTATATATTCATTTTTGAAATGTGGAGGAAATTTTATTTTATGCTTTTCTTATTGAACCATAAAATCTTGGAAAATTTAGAAACAACAATATTTAGTAATTGTATTAGACCATTTTGTAAATTTTATTAATTTGTTGTAAACTGTTTACTGATTTTTCCCACGGTTTCTTCCTCACTTAGTGTATAATATTCACTCATGCATTCATTGATGATAAGATTTTTAATTAATTATTTCCGGTATTAACAGGTAAATCTGTTGACAGTTTGTTGAATGGAAATAACAAACTGTCCTGCAAATGATCAACATTGCTAATTAGTGTACTCAGTAATTTACTACATCAAAAACAGCACTTTGACACTTGCAATTAAGAATATTTTATTAATTCTCATCAGTTTCTTATTAGCTTTACAAGAGTCCAACCATTTTTTGAACTTATTTGCCAAAAAGGTTATTTATTTATTCATTTATTTATTTATTAACTTGTATTCCAATATTCGAAAATTACTTTTTGAACTTTTTTTTTTTACCTTATTGGTGCATTTTTTTCTTACTTTTTTCGTTTGAAATTCTATTTCTGTATTATTTATTTCCGTTTTAATCATTTTCAATAAGTCATTTATTCTTATTTGGTCAATTCTTTACTTTATTTATTTATTTATTTACTTATTTATTTATTTATTCAATTTAACTATTTTTTTTACCTTACTGATGAATTATAATCCATTTTTTTCCCTTTTTAAAAATTAATTTTTACCACTGTAAAGTTATTTTCCATTTATTTTTATATGCGATCATTAATTTTTAATAAGTCACATATTTTTTATTTAGTAATTTCTTTCTGAAATTCATTGTTAAGTTTATTTTTCATTTATTTATTAATTTTTAAATTATTATTATTATTATTATTATTTACTATTAAATTTTATAATAGCTTTAACGCTACAAGAGATGTGTGCTAATCTAGAGGAGTTATATTGGTACGTGTGGTCGAATTTCATATATTGTTGAATTGATTTTGAAGTAATTTAGCTTTTGAATTGCATATTGATATTTAGATGTCTAGTTAGATAAATATTTCCTCTTTGCACGTAGACATGCATAAATGCAATATTATTTTAAAATTTGGAGATATAGTTGTTTTAACAACAGATATATTTCAATTTTTAGCACATTTTAGTTAATATATGCATAATTATTAGTGCACTTTACCTCATAACTTTGAATGAATTTTGAAGTAATTTCTCATTGACCAAAAAATTCAAAAATAATATTGGAAGAATCGGAAGGAAAAGAAGAACACACTCAGGGGTGCATAATTTAAAAATCTTTATTCATTACAAAGATATAAAATAAAACCAACACGTCCCTATACGTTTTATAGACCGTATTTAAGATTTTTATGAAAAGCTATCGCATGACTGTAATAGCTGGCTATGCAAATATGGATTTTAATCTACAACTGAAAACTTTCATCGGTTGTTCAGTGTAAAAGAAAACCTCATAGATGATAACTGCTCGTTCATATCCAGGGTTATGACACAGCTCTCACAGCTCAAAAACCACCAAAACAAGAAATAACAAAACATATAATCTATTATGGCATACTAGTATCAACTTATATATACAGACAAACAATCAACAGCTGCAGCAACAAATAACAATGAAAATCAGCACCATAACAACATTATAAAAACAGAAAACAGAACCAGAAAAATCCTAGTCCAGAAAATAATAGTAAATAATAATAATTAAGGGGAGACCATTTGTACCGGCGACGGAGCAAAAATATGACCTAAATAATAGACCTACTGGGCAAAAATCCTAAGACCCTAACGAGCAAAAAGTGAAAATAAAATAGGAAAGCAAAAATAAAGTTAACCAAAGTATTAATTTGGAATAACCCCCCCATTTTAGATAAAATGCCTAATTGCTGCCTTGATGTCCGTATAGATTTTTCGAACCTTCCAGAAAGAGCTGAAAATAGAACTCTCTAGAAAGTTCGTGACGTCACTAGATCTAAATATAGAATACTCTAGAAAGTTCGATCTAAAATTAAAGTGTGTGACGTCATTGGAATGTGCGAGAAAATTCTAAAAGTAAAATTCGATCCTAAATATAGAACCCTCTAGAAATTTCGGTCTAAAATTAAATAAAGAACAATAAAAGCGAAGATTCGAGAATATCTATTTTTTTTGGAAATCAGACAGTATGATCTGGAACTTTCGGGTAAAAAAAGTCATAAATCAGATAGAGAACAATAGAAGCGAAGTTTCGAGAAGAGCTATATTTAGAAACCAAAGAGTATAAAACCTTAGGATTTTGCCTGTTTGACATTATAATTTCCAAAAGAGAGCTAACGATCACACGTATGCTATAAGAGGCTAAAAGATATAGTATAAGGCAAAAATGAAGACAAAAGTCACTAAAACTGTTGAAGGATCCCTAGGAAGGGGAAGAAAGACTATAAAAAAAGAAGTGAAAGATAAACTACGGCGCAAGTTACTTGTCGATGGTAAAACGGATCTCCCGAATACTTGTGATGCCAATACCCACACAGCGGAAACACGGTTCCAACAGAGCATTACAGAACAAACCGAGGTCAACAAAACCCTCCCGACAAAAGTACTACATGTCGAAGATTTGAGCTCTGTCAATCAGGGTACTGAGGAGATTATCCCAGAAGATAAATTGATTGAGAACTGCATGTCTCTTCCGACACAAATTCAAGATAATGTCGATCTGTGTTGTATCCACTTGGGAGATGACCGTTATGTAGTGGCCAAACAGTTTAATGGAAAGATGATGATACATATCAGACAGTATGTTAGAAATAAACGCGGACTGTATCCTTCAAAGGTTGGTATTGGTTTAGATCTCGAGAAATGGCTGAAGTTGGACTTGTGCTGTTACCGTGATGTTTCGGAATGTATAGAATCATATAAAAGCAATCAGAATGTGGATTACAGATACCACCTTGGCGAAAACGTAAACGTGAGCATCAAGACAGGCTTTCCCGTCGTGCATATTAGGAAGTGGTTTCTTCCTGAAGGACAGGAATCTGTTGTTCCAACACGTAAAGGAATAGCTCTTACCTTTGCTCAATGGTATCAATTGAGATGTGCCATAGATTTTGTGGCGCAATTATTGAAAGAACAGTTAGCCACAGTGACATTTTGTGAGTTACGAGACGATCATTTAAATCAGATGGGATTTTTTCAGTGCCGTAGATGTAATCCCAACCATTATATGGACTATTAAAATGTAATCAAATCATTTGTATTATTTTTTCATGAATTATATGTTTTAATCCTTTGTTTTGTTGATGAATTATGCTTATCATGATGTATATTGTTTTTATATATTCATAATAAACATTTAATCATAGAGTTTAGTGTTTTTGTTTTCTATTCAAATATGTTTTCTTTACATTATGTGTTCAATTGTCTATATATAGAAGTTTTGTAGACTGAGATATTCATTTCGTCACGAGTTTTTGGAAGGCGTAGTCGCTCATAGAGTGGATACGATGCTATCTCTCTCAGAAACAGAATATTTAGATAAAATATGGACTAATCCAAAACACCCTGCAGCCTTCGCCGGACCCGAAAAATTGTATCAAATCGTTAAGAAAGAAGGTCAATTTAACATCGGTCTGAGAAAAATTAGACAATATTTATCTGATCGAGATGCATATTCACTCCAAAAAAGAGTCCAAAAAAAATTCAAAAGAAATCACATCATAGTACAAGGCATAGACACACAATGGGATGCGGATCTCATGGATGTCAAAAATATCTCGAAAGAAAATGAGGGTATTCAATATATCTTAGTGGCACAAGACATATTTTCCAGATATGTCTTTGCAGAACCCATGAAACAGAAAACGGCCAAGGATACTTTAAAGGCTTTGAAGAAATTGTTTTCAAAGGGTCGAAAACCAATACTGTTAAGAACAGACAAAGGGAGAGAATTCGATAATAATATCGTTAGAAATTACTTGAAAAGTGAAGATGTTCATCTCATCTTTACGCAAAATGAGACGAAAAGTAATTTTGCCGAAAGGACCATTCAGAATATAAAAAACAGAATGTACCGCATGTTTACAGAGACAAATTCATATAAATACATCAAAGAATTGGATAATATCGTGAGTAGTATCAATAACACGCCTTCTAGACCATTAAAAGGAATGGCACCTGCAGATGTAAATAAAACCAATGAAGACGAAGTTAGACTAAACGCCTATCTGGTTCGGACTAAAACAAAACTAAGAAGGAAACTAAAAGACGTTGTGAAGAAGAAGAAACGAAAACCAAGAAAGAAACAAATTTTCAAATTCAAAGTAAATGATAACGTACGAATAACACATTTAAAACATCCGTTTAGAAGAGAGTACGATCAGAAATGGACCGGGGAAGTATTTAAAATACAGAGAAGATTCAAAAGAGACGGAATACCTGTTTACAAAATTATAGATTACAATAACGATCCCATACAAGGGACATTTTACACCCAAGAGTTACAAAAAGTGAATAAAGATGAAAACAGTATATGGAAAATCGATAAGATTCTAAAAAGAAGAAGAGTCAATGGAGAAAAACAAGTCTTAGTGTCCTGGCTACATTATCCGTCAAAATTCAATTCTTGGATCAAGGAATCGGACTTGAAAGAAGTATAAATAGGACCGAATTTTAAAAGTGGACTTCATTTCTCACAGATATGTTGAAGCGTATAGTTCTCAGTTCTACAGATAGTACCCATATATATCCAGATAACAAGTGTTACGATTTTAGGGTATACCTACCAAAACAACTTGCATTAAGTGGGAACTCGACCATCTCGTTATTGGAATTTGCGTATCAAGGAATCAAGACATCAAAACCAGAGTTATTTATTTATTGCAATTTGTGCGACGATACCATTGTAGGGGAAAGAGAACTGCCTCTCTTGAGACGTATCTATTTGAAAAGCAGTGATAACTATATTTACGATCAACCGTACGAAGTACCTCTAAAAACGGTCGTGTTTCAGGATATACAAATCAATATAAAAGATTCGAATCACGAATTGGCTTCATTTCTTCAAGGAGAAGTGACATTGACGTTACAATTGAAAGAACGTCTTTTCTGATACCATGATAGGCTCACAGTACGTGTCCGATCCCAGAATTTGGAAAACGTTTTATAAAAATATGATGACGGGAAAATTCAATCCGAATGCATATAGAGGACGTCAAACCGGTGGTGGGATAGCAGGAATGTACGCTAAGAAACCATATGTCATTCCCGTCAATTCTAATGCTAAAGAAGACGAACCCGAGATCAACATCGTGAGTCAATCTGTAACTCCCGTAGCAGCAGTAGAAGAACGAGCAAAATCCGAAATGAAAGACACCATCAAAGAAAAGTTACCTCACGTGCCCATTAAAAAGAAACCTATAAAAGGACAGAAACGTAAGAAACAGATCATTTCAAAGACAACCACCAAGAGAGTATCACGTCAGAAAAAGAGCTCTAAGACCACAGGCAGAAAACGAAAGAATCCCTTTTCGGAAGGTTTCAACATATTTAAGAGATTGAAACATTAGAGGATGGCTTATCTCAACGATAAAAACAGAGACATTGCACAACCGGCAGAATTGTCGATTTTCACTTTACCTGCTAATCAGGTGGCAGTTGACAAGATTTACTTTAACGAATGTCGCCCCGTTTCCTCCTTCAGTACAGAAGATGCTCCTATTGAGATCACTGTACCTGGACAAGGAAGCGAATATATTGATCTGAGAAGGTCTAGATTATATATGAAATGTAAAATAACCAAAGCCGATGGGACAGCTTTGAAAAACCAAGAAAAAGTAGGGATCCTCAATTTACCTTTACAGACGATTTGGAGTCAAATCGATACTTACATGAATGGGAAACTGGTATCCCTCAACACCAGTCATTACCCTTGGAAAGCCGTTTTGAAACAAATATTATCGAATGGTAACGATATATCACAATCCCAGTTACAGTCACAGCTTTTCTATCAAGACACAGACGATATGGATTCGGGAAATCCCGTAAGCGGTTCGAATGGGGGTCAAAATAAAAGATACGATTTCACCAAACTCAGCAAGGAATTCGATCTGGAAGGACCATTATACGAAGACATATTTCGACTAGATAAATACCTCGTGAACGGTGTTAATTTAACCTTGAAATTCTTCAGAAACAGGGCTCCATTTATCTTCATGAGCGAGGAGACTTCACCAGATTACAAACTGCACATACTGGACATTGCATTTAAGGCGTGCATGATCAAAGTGGACAATGGTGTTTTAATCAATCATGCAGAATTATTGAAAGAACACAATGCAAAATACCCGTTGATCCGGACGGAGGTTAAAATGAATACCTGTCCTACAGGATCCGGTTCGTTCATTTGGCAGAACGTTTGGTCTAATAATTTACCGACCAAAGTCTATTTTGCCTTTGTTTCTCAGTCTGCTGTGAATGGAAGTTACACGAAATATCCTTTCAAATTCCTCAATTTGGCCGAAGAAGTGGCATTATTCGTCAATGGCGAGAGTGTACCCACCAGACCTATGAAGATTGATGTATCAAACAGAAATTACGTGACACCGTTCGCGAATGTATTTGAAGTAGCAGAAAAATGGAACAAAGATGCTGGCCTTCAAATTACTAGAGAAAATTTTAATCAGGGTTATACCGTGTATGCATACAGTTTGACACCTAACGACTTGGGCGAAGAATATATAAATCTGATTCGGCAAGGGAACGTTAGATTCGAGGTGAAGTTTGCTACGGCCACCACGGAAACATTGAACTGTATAGCCTATGCCGAATTTCCAGCTTTGATTGAAATAGACCATTCTAGAGATATCAAATACACTCAAGTATGAATACGGAACAGTTACAATGTGTCATGAGGGAAAATAGATGTTTGGCTTATTTCGTGAAAGGAATTTATTCGCCCGATACGTTGCCGAAGAAAGTGACGACATATCCGAGCGCATACGTTTGTAATTCTCAAGAATCGCATCTTCCCGGTGAACATTGGATAGTGTTTTGGTTTCTGAACGAAGAATATGCAGAATTTTTCGACAGTTTTGGAAGAAGACCGGGATCTTATCACAAGAACTTTGTGTCGTTTTTGAATTTAAACTCTCAAACATATGAATTTAGTACTTTTAGTATTCAAAACCGGCAATCTAATGTGTGTGGCCATTATGTATTGTATTATTTGTTAATGAAATGTAAAAATGTCACATTATTCTCTGTCATTAATTTTTTGAAATCATTGTCATCTGCAGACCAATATGTGTATCAGTATGTAACAGAATATTTCAAATGTTTGTGAATAAAAGAATATAGTAAAAACATTCAGTTGTTATTTATTTATTTATTTATTTATGACGAAATCATGTTTCATGTCATTAATGTGTAAATCACGAAAGAAGAAAGATGTCTTCAGAAAAGTTGTGGCATCATCGTTCGTTGTTACCTTTTAAAAGTCCCTCTTTAATTCTTCTTAGTGGGAGCACCATGTCGGGGAAAACCACTCAAACCTACGAAATACTCAAACACCAGATTGGTATGTTTGAGACACCTCCAAAGAAAATCGTTATTGCTTATGGAGAGTGGCAACCTATGTTTGATGAAATGGAGAAGTCTATTTCTAATATACAGTTTCATCAAGGGTTACCTACAAGAGAGGATATTGAAGAATGGAGTTTCAACACGGATCACATGTTATTGGTGATAGACGATCTCATTGCCCAAGTGACGAAAAGCGAAGACACGGCATATCTGTTTTGTGTTACTGCCCATCATAAAAGGGTGTCGGTGATGCTCTTGACCCAGAATCTGTATATGCCCGGAAAGTATTCCAGGACTATATCACTACAATGTCAGTATGTGATACTGTTTCGGAACGTGAGGGATGCTCGACAAATAATTACGTTTGGATCACAAGTATTTCCCGGAAAAATAGATTATTTCAAAGACGCTTACCAGAAAGCAACGTCAAAATCATATGGCTATTTAATGCTGGATTTGACGCCGAGTGCACCCGATCGTGATAGACTAAGAACTCACATTTTACCCAATCAAGACACTATTCTTTTTGTACCAAAAACATAACTATATATAAGAGGACGTGTTGTTCAGTTTTCGTCATTCTTAGAAGAATGAGTCGAAACATACAGACGTATGTACCTTTCTTAACGACATTATTAGAAGCCAAACCCAAACAGAGGCGTGCACTCTTACGTTCCCTAACGGAAGATCAATTTCATGTTTTAAGGGAAATCGTCTTTAACATATATAAAGGAACAGTGCCATTAACAAATCGACAAATTAAGAGTTTACAACCCTATGAAAAATTGTTTCAGTTGATACTGGATAAGAGTACCAAAAAGAGTGTGAAACTCGATAGATTAATCAGACAACGAGAGTTCCTATCATCCATTTTAAGATTGATACTGGATGTTTTAAGTAATGGCAAAAGAACTCGTCGTGCTCGCAAAAGAAAAATATCTCAATCTAATGAAACAGAGCCAGGAAGAGGAGAACCAGAACCACTTAGAACAATCAACGACATCCGAGAACAAAAAAGCTTACGAACACTTGTCTGAATCTCATAAATTGACCGAAGTGCTGAAAATGACGGTACCAAAACTTCTTCAAAGGAAAGCCGAAGCGTTGATGCATTTCTTGATTCAACAAAATGTTATAAACTGGAACGACCAAGGTGAAATCGTTGTGGATGGAGAAGCTATAAAGGGTTCTCATATAATAGATCTCATTAAGAACATACTGAGTCGACATACTGTACAACACCCTATAGGTTACTTAAAGTTTTACGAAGTGTTACAGGCAAACAATACGCCGTCTGCATTCATGATTAATGCAAATCCTCGGTCAACCAAAAGACAGCAGAGAGGAAAAGGTTACGTAGTGATACAGAGAACTAAAGGCATGCCACCAGGATTAAGAACACGTACAGGAAAAATAAATAAAAACAAAAAGACATTTATGAAGTGGTTAACATTTTAATCAAATAATGATCTAAATATATGTATAATATTAAATAAAGTGTCAAAATCATTGTTCATTGTCTGTTTTTTTTTTTCAATACCCGTAAGGCAACGTGTCAAACGTGCCTTTTTGAATCACACGTTTGGTATACACTATTTTGTATTTCTTTTTTTCCACACGATTATATAATTTCCTCTTCCGTTTTTCTCTACAGATTTTGTATGGATTGACTACGACAATGTCTTTTAATTCTTTTTCTCTATTTGTAACCAACTCCAGCATAGAATCGAAGTTTAACAGTTTACCATTGGTGTAATTAAGATTGAATCCCCTGATCTTACAACATGTGTTGTTTTTATTGGTCCTATACCCATATTGCTTTGGCCCGCCTGATACGAAAACTTCTATGTGTTCGTCTTCGGGTAATTCTGAGGTCAGCTCGCCTAGAAAGTCGCCAAGTTCCGGTTCTTTCTCATCTGGTCGAGAAACGAAAATCACGGAGTCTGTATCGTGATAGAGAACCCTTTCTTGTAGCATTTCTAACACATCATACAATTTTAATCTGGCAAAACAGGTAGTGAAAGTGGCAATGAAGATATTCGTTTGCAAATTTTCTTCAACCATGTCATCTTGATTTTCCCAGCACAGATGAATGATGTCGTCAGATATGATATGGAAATCTTTAATGACCTTTTTAGGATCCGATATACATTGAAAGAACTTGTCTGCTTCTGAATCGTGATAGAAACAGTTTTGTGGCATGTTTAATCTTTGTCCAAATTTTCCCCAGAAGCTGTTGAGTAGCAGTTTAGCCAGAGATCGCATTGCTTTGTTTTTCTGTATGCTGCCTTTGTCGAGGTCTATGCCTTCCTTTTCTAAATAACCTTTGATGTAGCACAACATGTCTTCTTCCGTTTCTACCCATGCCGGTTTTCCACTACTCTCTTGTTTTATTTTGAGAAACAAGTTAATGTATTCTGCAAATAAACCACCACGCATAGTTTCGGGATTGTACTGGGTAGTTTCGTTCCAATGGTATATTTCATAAATTTTAAGTATTTCATATCCCAATTCCTTGGCTTTGAGGAGTTCCGGGGTACACCATGTTCCCGTTATGGATCGTTTTTCATCACTACATTGACACGTGTGTTGAGATTCTTTCTCGGCGCACGTACGGCATAAAGGAAACATCAATTTCCCGTTACATTTCATTGGCAAAACCGGAAAATATAATCTTCGTGGTGGAAGCACTTTTACTTTGGCAATTCCAAAATACGATTCTATATCACCGAAATCGTGTGTTATAATTTCGGGTTCCTTCACGGGATAACGGGAATACTTGTTTATGTAAGGATAGAGACCTGTAAATAGATAAAAGGTATTCCTGGAATTCATATTGCGCCATAAAGGTTTTAATTGTAAACACCCTTGTCTGACAGATGCTGGTTAAATTTTCATGTTTCATAATAACACTTATTTACATATTTTTTATGATAACATTTGTTTCATGGCATTTATTTACATATTTCTATGATAACATTTGTTTCATGGCATTCTCACATGATGATAATGTTTCTTACTTGTAAAATCATAATATTTTATCTGTTCATTCTCCTGGATCTGGTATTTCAATTTGATGGCGTTGGTCCTACCGCCGAAAAAAGAGTCTCTAGGGTTCAAACGTGGCACGAGATCTAGGGCATTCACGATCTCTCTGGCATACTTGTCCTCTTTAAGAAGATGATCGAATTCATGTTCCCAGATATAAATATACTTCATGCCCCTCTTAAGGATTACATCCCTCTTTTTAAAAGTAAGGGCGTACAGTTCCTCTAAAGACTGTTTGGTTCTTGGCATTTTCATTTGATGTCTGTTAAGGGGATAACAGTCTTTACACCCGTGATAAAGACAACCTGTAAAGATGAAATAATTTCTTCAATGTTCAGAATCATAATTTTCTTGTAGACAATGTTCAATGATGACATTCATAATTAAGCTATGAACATAGATATTTGTCATCAACTTAAATTTGACAATATTATAAAAAAACTTTTTTTTTTGGATAAATAAACAAAAATCTAGGTTGTAATGCTTTAAAAAGGTTCATATTTACCTAAAAATTCGTAAACTGTATTGGTGGATGCACAATAACCATCAAACTTGTATCTGGTTCCCGTCAAAGACACTTCACCTTCATTAAGAGCGTGTTGTATGAAGATTTCATTTCCTCTCATTCGGCTATGTTCCATGAGAAATTCCAACCATTTGATAGACTTCAAGCTATATTGATCTCTGCAGTAGCCGTTAGCAGGAACTTGTGAGATCGGGGAATCCACAAATTTCGATTCTTCGATAGTGTAATTCCATTGTTGTAATTCTGATTGATCCACCCAATCGTCTTCCATTTTTACGTGTAATTCCCCGTTTTGTTTATAAGCCGATATCCATTCGGTGATCTCCCCGTCTTCATTTTTGAGTTTGACTTCCCAGTTTTCTGGTAAAAATTTCGTTCTAAAAACGGTCGAACACACCGAGGCTATTGTTATATCGTTAAAAGGGTCTACTGCGCCCTTCATTTCTACTTGAGGTTCCCCTTCTTCGTCGATATAGGACTCTTCCTTGCCCGTGATAGTCATTAATATTTCTCGGAACTTTAAACAGGCCTGTCGCAAGATATCGACATCGCTACGACAGTATTCCACAATTTCAGATTTAAAATCAAACTTTGCTCCTTCTGAGATCTTTTTTTCGTGCCACGATAGGAATTTTTCCCTGTCTTCTGTCCCCATGTAGTCACATCCGTAGTAATGGGTTGCGGGATACTCGTCGTTGTAATCCCAATATTCTTGTCTATTGAACATGTGTGGAAAATACCCTTTCTTCAGCTCGGTAAGTCCAAATGCATCTGGTAAATCGGAGAGTTTCATTGGAAGAAAATTTAAACTATCTATGATACGTATGTTCAAACCACTGGCAATATGCATATACATGATTTTAGATCCGGAATATATGATCTTGTCCGGTCGTATAGATTGATCAATCAAATATTCCAGTAAAAAATAACCGTCGAAACTTCGCATGTTATGTGCCAAAACGGTAAAATCTTTATGGGTCTTCTCGAAAAGCCATTGTCCAAACTCTTTTACTGCATGTTCCCCTTTAAACATCATCTCTCTGAAGCCACACGTTTTCTCACAAGGCGGAAATTCATAACACTTGTCTTCTTTAAGATATTTATTACACTTCTGGCACCTGGATCCACAAACATCACATTTCGAGTCTGGTGTCAGCTCCTTGTCGAAACAAGTCGGACACACTTTCTGGGCAATGATGAGATTGGCTTTATGTTGATGTTTTCCACACAATGTATCTCCACAATTTGTGCACAAGGAACACGATTTACAGGGATTGAGAGGCGAGCACTGACAGTGATCTTTCTTTAAAGGTATATATCCGTCTTTACAAGCTACAATCTCGTTTTGTGTTGTCTCAATATCGAAAAAAACGAACTTGTTATTACTCTTTTTTTCTTCTAATGCACGCACGTAACATAAATGGTCGGGATCTACATATTGTTTACAACACTTACACAACCATTCTTCACATTTGTGTTCTTGACGGCTCCTTTCTTCTGTCTTCAATACTTTAAAACATTCTAAGCATCTCCAATATAGGTCACACATGGAGGCTTCTTCCTTGTTTTTTCTCTTGCGTTTGACTAAATGTCTGTCAAAACATTCTTCTGATCTGCAAGTTATGTGACATTCTATACAACTCATTTGCGTCGATTCATCCACTAGACACCCCTTTTCGTTGCATACATAGCAACTGATCTTACAATCGTGTCGTCGCTGGTAAGGTTTCAAACAGAATTCACAAAATTTAGAAGATCCAAAAAATCCGCAAATATTGACAATGGCGTGAAAATGAGCAGAATCGCCATTCCCGACGAGGTACACATATAACCTTTTCTTCGTGCTGTCTTCAGGTGGAACGCGTATAAATTTGTTGCCCATCCTGGCACTAACAACCAGGACGTCTACATCCAAAAACTCCTCAAATGGCGATATATCGTTTATGGTTAGAAAACGGTCGACGGGGATGTCTATCACTTCACAAAATTTCTGTATCAAGACAGTCTGACGATTAGCGTGTTGGTCTCGTCGAATCATTTTGAAATACCAGTGTGGGCAGGCCTTGTATTTCATCACTAGATCGTCCACAGACATTGAAGAGTCATTTCTTGTCAGAGACTTCCATACGTCTGTTGTCAGTGTATTCATACGTAAATATCCTAAGAGAATAGCACGGGCCAAACAAGTATCGTCTTGATTTGTAATCTCTAGAATGGATTTCTTATTTACAAGAGAACTGTGGGGTCCAAGCACACTATTGACAACGTTGCCTCTACCCCCTGCAGGTAATTCCATAGTTCCTACATCTAAATAAAATCCATCATCCATGGCTAGATCTTGGTGGGATGTCAACGTGTTCTCTAGATAATTCAGGACAGTGTCTGCATTCAAGTCATCTAATGGCCTCAGGGGAACGTATATCGGATTAATCAAATCGTCATGATGTATGATAACTCTTCCCAGGTCGGAACCTTTCAGATCTTTCTTGGCTTCGTTCAATACATCATCGAACATGTTTTCCAATTCCACGTTCAAATCTGATAGCTTCTGTCCTTCTAAGACCTGATCAGGATTGAACTTGACTCGATAATGTCGATCAATGACTCTATTTTGAAATGTTTTCTGTCCCACTTTTTCAATTTCGTATACGAGTTGATCACCATTGCCGCCACCCGACTGTTGATTTGATACGCAATCATCAGAATCCATGCTGGGTGCGGGAAGAGAATCGAACACATCTATAAATTCGGTACTCGCCCCCGGTAATGGTGAAGGAGAACTGATGTTGTCGTCTATTTTACACCTCTTGGCCGGCATGAATGCTCCTAGGTCTTCAAGTTGTTTATGAATATCAAAATGAAGGTCGAATTCGTTTCTATCGTCAAAAATAGCCTCACACCATGGACACTCGAGGGAAATGGAACTTATACCGGTAAGTTCGTCCAGTTGCTCGTGTATATGTTCGTGCTCTAGGAATTCAGAGGCACTGGTAAACTCTGCAGAACACCATCTACATGTATTATAAGATTCAATTTCTGCACCTAAATCATCGAGATCCATGTGTACATCTTCGTGCGATTTCCAGTCAATATATGTATCAAAGACTGCACGACACCATCT
Source organism: Tegillarca granosa (assembly GCA_029721355.1). Taxonomy (NCBI): domain Eukaryota; kingdom Metazoa; phylum Mollusca; class Bivalvia; order Arcoida; family Arcidae; genus Tegillarca; species Tegillarca granosa. Next base: position 10,815,572 of record CM056602.1, on the reverse strand, counting down.
ACACTTGAATCCCATCTGTAAATGAATAAGTATCTTTTAAGATAATTGAACGATACTTTCAGCTCTTTCAGTACTTTGATTTTTTTTTTTTACTTCTGTCAGTTGATTTTTACAAAACAAATTACTATTCGAATTATTACGGCATAAGTTTGGATTTTATTTTATTTCTTTATTTATTTAATTATTTGTTTTAAATTATGTTTGAATCTCTAGGTATTTGTGCTATTCAACGTTTTAGGCATTGAATTGAACAATTCATTTATGGAAATAACTGCATCGTTTTCATATGATTTTATTTTAAGTAGTCAAAAATCAAAATAAATTAAAGAAAGAAAATTAATTTTGAATTTATAAAGAAAATTAATAAATAAAAAAATAAGAAAAAAATATAAAAAAATTGTCTCTCAGGAAATACGAACTCGAGCCATCAGATTCCAATACCATGACGTTACCTATTGAGCTACACTCCAATTATATATTTCTGATCAATTATTATATTCTTAGATTATATGTAAGTCATTATAACTCCGAAACGAGACAGAACGAGATTGTATCAATTGTTTTAAGGAAAAAACATTTAACTTCATTGTTCAGGCAATAAATTCTCGATCGCAACGAACTGTTATTATCAACGTTTGTTCTATCTCATACTTATGCGATTTACCTCCCTTTGTCCATATCTTGTATTATAAGACAATTATGTCACAGCAGTAGACTTAACTTGTACGATTTTAATAATATGATAATACCGATGTTTTATAATTTTTTCTTTGTTAAAACTGTCTTTTACTGTGTAATTTATCAAGTTGTTTTATATACAAAGTCTGTGATTTTGTTGTTTGTGATAACGATATACATGTACTTTTATTAACTTTGTACTTTTTAATCAGTTACTGCAATATTACTGATGGGCTATAAACACCAACTAACTCACTTACTCACTCATTAGTCAATTACAGTAAAAATTTGCATAGAATGGAAATTTTTGAACATTAGAGAGATTTGTTTATAAGATTAAAGTATCAAAGCTGTGAAAACCGGACATGTCAAGAGTCTTTCTATAGACTTAGTTTTTTCACACGAGAGGTCGCCGTGTCACGGTAAAGTCTGTCATCAGTTCATTGATATTTTTAATTTAGTATCATTTAGAATAAATAACTTATTCTGATAACCGTGTTATAACTACGTAACCTTTACCATTTACTGCACTATTACTGATGGGCTATAAACACCAACTAACTCACTTACTCACTCATTAGTCAATTACAGTAAAAATTTGCATAGAATGGAAATTTTTGAAAACATTAGAGAGATTTGTTTATAAGATTAAAGTATCATAGCTGTGAAAACCGGACATGTCAAGAGTCTTTCTATAGACTTAGTTTTTCACACGAGAGTCGACGTGTCACGGTAAAGTCTGTCATCAGTTCATTGATATTTTTAATTTAGTATCATTTAGAATAAATAACTTATTCTGATAACCGTGTTATAACTACGTAACCTTTAACACAGGTGTCACATTTTAAAACAGACAGTTCGGATGTTTTATCTCTTTGATCACGTCCCAATTTGCTTTTAACTGATGATCAATGAAGCCGCTCACCTTTGACCTAAAGATACTGCACGGGTCTTTACTGGACTTCATTCCGAAAATTTCACGTAATAATTATTTCGTAACGTAGATAAAGAGAAGATGGATTTTATCTTTAGTTTTTTGTTTTTCCTATTGTTAACATGCTCAGGATTTATGGATGCCGGAAAGTGATTGTTGAAAAAAACTATATAATGAATACTACGAATGTGAAAATTGCCGAGAAATAGAATTCTACACTGGAAACGAAGCTACGGTTAAACTGTTGTCAAGAAGAACAGTAAAAGTGTGTGTTGTTTCAAAATTTGCTTCCATAAACGTTTTGTATGTAAAGTCTGAATTTCAATACCAGAGCCTTTGCAACTGCGGTGTGAAAGAAGTGGTAAAGGACAAGAACAAAAGACACTGTAGTTTTTTTTATTCAGCGCCCAAGATTTATTTTTATATGATGAGAAGGAAAGTTGTAGCTGAAATAAATTTACTTGAAAACAACCAGAACCACCAGTCGTCCTATAAAACGCACATAAATTAAAAAATTATAATAATTTTACATAACAATTGCTACAATAACTTATCCTTCGAAGATTTTGACATTTTTTTTTGTTACATTTGATTACATATTATTACAACACTAGAAGACCGTTTCGGAATATACAATTCCTCATCGGTAGTGTAACGTCTGGAAACGTTTTGGGAAAGTTTACTATAATAAGTACTAAAGATTTCAGATTGTCAGTTTGAACATGATTGATCCTTTGATTTTTTTTATCCTGTCAATAATCGACAACATGACAATATTTGATTAATATATATATATATATATATATATATATATATATATATATATAATTTTGTTCATTTATAGCAATCACCACCAACATCTTAGGCTTTAAAAACAGGTCCACCACTATTTCAAGAGCTGAAATTACAA